>QVNZ01024133.1:0-11261 GCA_014825645.1 Pseudomyrmex dendroicus | reverse complement strand
AGAAAATATATGTAACAATAAATAATTACAATATTTATACAATAATGTAAGCAAATAGAAGAGCAAATAAAGCGAATATAACGACCACAGACACATAATTATAATCAAACACTCTCACCTTTTCTACCCATGTTTCACCAACAGATTCCTTTGCATGCATAAACAATATGAAAATCAAGTCTTAAAGCATTGTGATATGTGCGTTAAAAATGTGAATTCTTTATATACATACAAAATTTAACATATGTATAATTCATATTTTATTAATGTGTAAATTTATTATCAATGTGTAAATGTGTGTATTATCAATGTTTAAATGTGTGTATTATCAATGTGTATGTTATTAGTGTCTCATATATATGTTATATAGAGCGAAGATATATTGCAAGTCTTATTAAAAAAAAAAAAAAAAGAAAAAACTATTACCTTTTCTTGCCAGGCACCGCCTTGTTCATCTCCCTCGCCACATACTAAATATTCCTCTGCGCATACTTTCCTGATCTGGTCTTTCAATCCTGAAACAAAGTGCGCGTATATACGTGAAAATGTGATCTGCGTAAGGTGTTTGTGAATTTTTATTTATACGCTTTTATTATTAGAACAGTTACCTTTCATTTCCGCGCGAGTATAATTCACGTTAGGGAATACGTCGCTCAGCAAACTGAACAGTAACGGAATGTCCTCAGCAACCAATTTGGGAACCATTGTTTCGCATACGGATTGAATAAGTATCTCTTGTTCGGGCAGATTTTCAGCGATCGAAGCTTCGTCTATGTTGGTCTCGCCGCGACTTTGCATGCCTTCTTTGATCTTCTGTATGCGATCACGTTTCACGTTTCCGGCTGAGATCAGCACGGATTTAAGCGCACGCAATCCAAAATCGTAATGAGATTGATTGGAGAGTTGTTCGTCACAGAGTCTGTAAGAGAAAATCAGAATTGATCGATGCGGGAAATCTTTGTTACATAAAATATTGCTAAATTAAAATACGCACTTGAAGAACGGAACGATCTTGCACGCCAATTTCTCCGCGGATCGGAAACCTTGACTGAAAAGCATCACTTCGGCAATCAGTTGTCGGTCAGGTGTGGTCATAGCAAGCGATCTGAAGAGCTTCTTCAAATTGTCAGGCAGATTCGAACGTCCGGCATATCCGGGATTCATAGTAATGAATATTGCCATATCCGTGGAAACATTGACTTGTTTTCCAACCAATTCGACACAGAGTGTTCCTTCCTTTTTACCTTCCATTTGGCTCTTGAGAGCTTCCTGAATCGTTTGCACTTGCTGAGAGACGGCAGATAACATGCGCTCTTCCAAACGATTGAACTCGTCGAAGCAACCCCATGCGCCCACTTGACAGAGACCGACAAATATGCGACCCATAGCCTGCGAGAAGTAACAATATATCGTAAAAATACATATTTCTCTTTAAAATATTAATTTATGAAGCTTATCTTTTTACTTACTTGGAAATCGAATGTTTCGTCGCAATTGAACACCAATACAAATCTTCCGAGCTGATGACCTAATGCTTTTACGGATTCAGTCTTTCCGGTACCAGCTGGTCCGAAAGGCGATCCACCAAGTCGAGCTTCTAATGCCTGCGTCATTGTTAGATAGCATCTGTCAGTCAACGGGGTCTGCACCAGTCGATCCTGCACTCCCAAGTATTCAAATCCATAGAAGAACTTGGCGTTTGCCATGTGTATTGTGAGTTGCTGAAGCACTTCCGTTTGTCTGGGGTCAAAGTAGAATCTCATTTCACACAGCCACTCGAACGCCTTTGGATTCGAAACTCTGTTCGCAATCAGGCGTCTGGTGACGGTGCGTTTGTGTACGAATTCGTTAATCAAATGTTCCAATTTCTTTCTCCTCAACGGCGGCTGTTCTTGAAGAACAGAATCAGCCAAGACGTTCAATGTACCTTCCACTTGTACCAGAACTCTTTCTAATGAATTTTTGCTCGGATCCGCTTGCGCTTCGTGAAGAGCCGCTTCTACGTCTTCCGACCACAAGATCTGAGCAGCCAGGACTATTATCTGCGCCTGATAGTTGTCACACCATGACATAAACGCGGCTGGATTGATATTTCCATCCTTGAATTGTTTGATGTCCTGTACCGCTTTTGCAAGACTCGAGGCGAGCGTCACGCGCATTTCTTTCTCAACAAGCGTCAGCCACTCGTTGATCTTCGGATGATCGACTGTAGACACGGGATTCTGGAATAGAACTTCTTCGCCCTCGCGCGAAGCAATACCGGTAATAATAGTGTTGTCCTCATTCAACAGAATGGCAGCTACACCGGCAAACATCTTCTTAAAGTGTTTCTGTAGCCTCGCGATATTTTTGCTGTTACCAATGATCTCCAGCAAATCTTCATCGCCGACGAAATAAAATCTCGGGAAGGATGTACGTTCTCTCTCCAAATATTCTCCCAGCGCTTTCTGTATCTTGCCGAGGAGATCCGCGAGACGCTCGAGCGCTCTTTGAACGCCAGGAATGTTCAGTACGTCCGTGACCATGGGAGATTTCGATACCTTCTTCATCAGTCCAAGGAACTCGGTACTGATACTATGGAAACGCGATGTTTCCACCGGTAACAATGTCTTGATGTCTGCGCTACCAGAAAAAATGCCCTCGAGATAAACCCATCGACGCTGCACGTCTATCCATACGTCGAAGAGGGCATTAATTCTGTTCAATTTTTCTTCCCAAGTTAAAGCTTCTTCTTCGAATACTTTGTAATACGGCGACAATTTCATGGCAGCCACCGAATTTATGTGTTCTTTCACCTTGTTGAACAAATCGTCCCAGCCACGAATCAGTCTGCATTTATTTTGATAATTTATCAAATCCAACTCGTAAGTTTGCCAAGATTCGCGCACTTGTTTCAAGAACTCCTCGAGCGCCATTTCTCCCTGAGCTACGAGAATAATATCCTTGACTATACCTTCGTTTTTCTGAAGATTCACGTCCCAAACCTGACCGAGAGTGAGTTCGCTCAGCACCCAGTTCACTCTGAGCTGCTTCGTCAGTTGTTTCCAGTGTCTTTCTTTGAGCGCGTCGGACTTGAGTTCGACAATCAGCATATTCACCTTCGTGTAACTCTGTAACATCTTCTTCACGTATTCGTAAGATGAGTATTGTCTTAATCTCGCTGGTAGTTCCTTCAGTTGCGCCATCATTGTGTCCAATTGTTGACGCAACTTTCGCGGTTGCACCGAGAGCCAAGGTTTTTCACGCGTCTCATCGATCTGAGCCCATATTCTTGACAGTTCTGACCAAACTCCTCTCAGGTCTTGCAACTCCTCAAATACCACCTGCATTCTATCCTCGCTGGTCGATATTCCACCTGGCTCTTGCAATTCCAACGCCTCTTTAGCCTTGGCGACATTGTCTCTTTCTTCTTTGAGCCTAGCGAATTTGCTCTCAAACAATTGCAGCTGTTGCAAGGCGTCGTCCGGTCGCAGATGACCCTCTACGGGCTTACCTCTTTCCCAGTCGCTAAGGAAATCCGTAGTTCTCGTTTCAACCGCTTTGTCTTCGGCAACGATTTTCATTTGCAGAGATGCAACTTGGGTCTGAATGCTTGTGTCTTTGCGTTTAATAATCTCGTTGAACGCGCCCCATTCTCCTTCTATATTATCCACGTGAAGCCAAGAAGACGGAAATTGGAATCTCTGACGTTCAAGTATTCGTTGGCCCTCGCGATAAATGTCCACCTGTTTCTCCCAGGCTTTCATTTTGCGTTTCAGGGATTGCACATATGTTATAAAACCGACTGCGTCAGACGTGCTGGCTGCTTCGATAGACTGTTGTTCTAGATCGCTCCTGGACTTCGAAACCTGGGCGTGAAAGCTAGCCATTTCATTACCCAGAAGCGTTCCGAATTTGCCCAGAGTCTCTTTGTGCCACGAGTCATATTTGAGCGACACTTTACTCTGCACTTTCGCGAAATCTATGATTACCGGTCCGAATTCGCGTCTCGTGTCAGAAGTATCGAAGGTGGTTCTCGTTTTCTTGATATCATTCAGACACTTCATCCACAAGTTAATATTTTCGCCCAACTTGCCGTAAAGATTGCCGGGTTGCAGGTCCCAGAGAGCTTGATAACGCAGCCATTCATCGACGTAATCGGTAACGTTCTTCATTTTAGATTCAACTGCTTCGTACGCTGCCTCGAGTGGTTGCTTTCCGGATGGTAACTTTGTAAGCAAATTTCTATATGTACCCGATTCGGGTTTATCCAGCCCGACTTGATATCTCGAGCTCTGGAGACGGACTTGCGAGGTGACGATTGCTTGCCACGCGAACAATTGTTGCATTATCTGAAATCTTGCGTCTTCGATGCTGGGATACAAATACATAGTCTGATTAGTGATTCGGACTTCGTGAATCTGATTCTGAATTTTCGGATCACCGCCGGGTTTGTGTGTCGGTTGCGCGGGAGCGTCCGTATCCATGCTCAGATCCACTTCTTTCTTGTGACCGGTCAGAGCATCGGTCCACGCTTTTATTCCAGCTTCCAATCTGGCGGCCAAATTCTTTTCCACTTCCTCATCGAGCCTCACTACCCAGATGTGCAAATTGGAGTAATTCTTTAAAGACAGTTCATCTACTGACTTCTGAATCTTAGATAATATGTCGGCGAACGTGTTCGCTGAATAGGGACACGTTTCGAGAGAGCGAACGTCTACATCCAGCTGTTCCTCTACAACCAAAAGATCCTCCACTCTTTCTTGAAAAGAAACGACTGCATCGGATAGACGTTGTACGTATTGATCAAGTTTGTAGCTTTCCCAAACTAGCGCAATACCCTAATTGCACAAAAATAACACATTTTGAAGAATTCACAATATAAAGACAAAATTTATATTAGAACAGACAACACGACACTAAAACTCACCTCAGAAATCAGGGACAAAACATCTTTACGCATGCCAGCGACCAAAGGTATTATGCTGGCTTTGTCCTCAATCTACAAAAAGTGACAATATAGTGTCTTTTTTAAAATTTGCAATATGCGATATCGTCTCAGTACAGTTTTACGACATAAATTACGGTTTGTCATTCACCGAACTCAAGAATATGCATTCTCTCTCAAAAATTCAATATAGATAATATAGAAATCATAATGTTGACATGTTTATGTTGTACAGACGAAATATAATCGTATGTATTATGTATATCGTAATCGTATGTATTATTTTCAAGCTACCTTCCGGATATGCGGATAAGTCTCGTTTATTAAATGTACAAGTCACAATTATTAATAGTCGCTTTTATGCGAAAACAGTTTAAATGTTTTCTAAAAAATTTCCTGTTTTCACAGAAACTATATATTTAAAAATAATCGATACACATTCGGCAAATATAAAAATAAACTTGTACACTTTCTTGCATTACAAATTTCTCTACAAACTAAGCAGGCAGACAAGAGAATATATATATATTTGCATATATATAGGCAAGATGCATTATCCTGAAAGCGTCAAGTATGGACTACCTTTAGTGCGGGACAATGGGGACTCCGATTGGTAAGCTAAAAATATTGGAGATCCAAGGAGTTAGAAATATCAATTATTCTAATACCTTCACACACCTGGCACTATTACTCTATTCTATCTTGTAGACTTTCAAAGCTTTTAATTGCCTATATCGTTATGACACTGATAATTCGTAAAAAAAATGCGGAATACACCCAGAAAAAAAAAGATCGATAAATCGAAGATTGTTTAACTTCTGGGCGACAGTGAGAGCGAAAAATCATCGCTATCATCTTACCTTTTCCAATGTTCTCTCGTACGTTCTGATGCTTCCAATGAGACTGATGGCGAAGGGATACAACTGATTGGCCTGATGAGCTTTGTTCACAATGGGCAGAGGCACGCGAAATCCAAGATTCCGCAAATTCCTCACTTCCTTCGACAGTGTGATAATCTCGGGAAGGAAATTCACTTTCAGCTTCAGCACGTTGCCGCGGCCTGTTCTTGAACGTACGCTCTCGATAGTAAAGATACGTCCGGTTACGCCGAGATTTCGCGCCTGCACCTTGCGGGACCAATCGTCGAAGATCTCCTGCGTCGACAGTTTCATGCGGAAACTGTCTCCGTCAGCTTTCAGCTTCTGACCTTCGATGTGACTCTCCCATCCCTTTCCTAAACGCGGTAGCAAGCACAAAATTAAATCAAGAAGATATTTTTCTAAAAGACAAACAAACTTTGGAATTACCTAAGACATCCTCGACACGTTTCAAATACATCGTCAACTGATAATCAATCTGTTTGACCCAGATTATCGATCCGGCAACAGGTGGCAAGTCCCTCACCATACTCATCCTGCAGCGTTTACTTTGCGCATATTGAACCTACATGAAAATTTTCCCAGTTTATTACTCGACTCGGTTTACTTCATATTTATGCATTATTAATTAATTTGACTCTCAAAGTACATTTGTGTGCACTAATTACAAACATATCTTTGTACTTGATACCTTGAACTTTTCATGGAGCGCTTCAATATCGTCTTTGACTCTTTGTATCAGTTGCGTCTGATATTCTCTTATTGCGCCTCGAATATGCGGCCTGACGAAGAGCGCATTGAATCTCGAAAAAATTCTAAACATCTCGTTTGCGTTTTTAGCCGTGCCCAATTGATCTCTGAGATGTGCCGTGATCCTCGCTTCCACGCGCTCTATTCGCTCTTCGTATCTGTGCACGGCGGCGTCCCAAGACTCTTGTCCTTCTTTCGTAATATCCAGACAATCTACTTCCTTCACATTTTCGTAAGCCAAGTTGACCTCGCTGATGGCGTTGGCGTCTGCTGCGTCCAGCGCGTATTCCACCTTTACGTTATCGTTATCGTTGTTCTCCATCGTGGAATTGTTACTGTTCTGACGAACGGTGGGTCTGAGCACACGGACTATCACCGTTCTCAGTTGCTCGTGCTGTCGCCGGAAGCGGCGCATGTGCTCCATCCTCGACTGCAGTTTCTTGTGCGCTGGCAACACTCTCCACACCATTTTCATGTGCTCGTCGCGCTTCTTCTTTACCACGTCTCTCAACAGTCCGGTGAGCTTGTCGTACTCGTCGTCCCAAGTGCTGAACACCTCGAAGCATTGAGCCATCACCTTCTCAAAATCATCAAACGGAATATGCATCAGTCGTCGCGTGCCCAACACCTTGAGCAATTGCTGTCCCAGATCTCTGGAGATGGCCTCTACCAATCTCAGCACTCTCTGAATGGGATATTTCGTGCTTCGGATCTTTCTCAGATGCATGAAGATCTGCTGCACGCTACTGCGTATTCGTTCCAGTTCGGTGGCCGACAATAAATCGTTAATCGGGAAATCTTTCATCAATGGATTGTAGTCGTTCACAGTAGCCAGCGCTTGCTTCAAACCTGTATCGGTGTCGAAACTTACGGTCGCGTGGAATCGCTTGCCGTGTTTGAGTATATCGAGCGTCAGAGAGATCTCGATGCTCTCCCGTTTCTCTTGAATACGATGCAACGCTCTCTCGAGATTCAGCCAGAACGATATCTCCTGAAGCGCCGTGCCCGATTCCGGGTCGCGATTCAGTTTGGTGACCTTCTGAATCTCCTTTATCCATCTGTTCACGCCGTTTTGCAACTGATTGAGGAACGTCGAGTCCTCCACTTTGTCACCGAAGTCGGCAACTTTCGGCTTACGGCCCTCCTCCTCGCATTGCTTGATAACTTGAGCGACAATCGGATGAATAGGCAATGAAATCTCAGGAATATCAATGTTCTGTTGCAAATGTAGCAGTCCCATTTCGAGTTCCGCTATCTTCTTCTCCACAAGTGGCACCATCTTGTCACCGTCTCTGTGAGCGCGACCTGTCTCTTTCACGTAGCTCTTGAAATAAGGCGCCATAGTTTTACTTATCGCGTGCAAAGTCTCATACGGCGGTCCGTCAGAGAAAGTGATTAAGCGCACTTGAGAGTGAATGGATTTGTCCGCTTCGATGACAACTCCGCGTTTTGTTAAAACTAAGGAGGCCATTTTTGGATTCGTGAAGTGTATCTCGTTTGAGATGTAGTAAGTGGCGTTCTCCTTTTCCTCATCTCCTTCGCCACTATCTTCTTCTGCAAAGAGAGAATAGCATCAACTATATAACAGTCTCTTTATTGCTTAATTTTTCAATAAAATAAAATAAAAACATACATTATCTAATACATTAAATATAAAAAAACAAAGAAAAAAACAAAATAAAAAAACATTAATAATATTTCCTCCAATTACTACATAATCTTATCTATAAATATCAATTAATCGTTTTCTTTCTTTTTAATTATATCTTTATTTAATTATATCTAACTTTATTATTTAGATTTTTATATAAACAAGCAAAAGGTGTTTTTATTTAGCCAAGACTATTTCAATTTCCATACATTAGTGCTTGTATCAATGAGTCACATCCGACCCATCCTCGGACATATCGAGCTTGGCAACTCGCGCGCGAGAGCGCCAGTGGCTAATTGTTCGCCAATACGCGCGCCAAGAAAAATCAAAACGCAACTCCTCGTAAGCACACAGAACGCGTGTGTCGCATCTACGTCAGTCGATATTTAATGCGTATATCGATCTCGCCGGCGAATGAGTCATGTTCGTCGGCGAAAGCCCGTGATCGCACGGGGCGTTGAATTCACACAATTGATTTTCAGGACGCGCGTTTCTTTCCCATGTACAATGTACCGTTGCACGCGTTTAGACGATAGCGCAGCAATGGTGGATCGCGCATCGTTCTCGCACCGGCTCTCCGATCCTCCTTCCCACCGTAGTTTGCATGATGACGACAATCTCCGATGCTGATCTCATCGTGCTTACCTTTGGTCGAGCTTCTCTGTATGTAGAGCGCGCCGACTTGCGAATCGCCCAGGAATTTGCGAATGCAATCCTGATTGTAGCGATCCTCGAGGGCCAGGTTGAACGCGGGCGGCACCACATCCTCGTCAGGCAGCAGCACGGTCACGGCTTTTCGCAAATAGTTGGCAAACGTCGGGAACTCGACGATCGCGATGTTCTGCGACTCCGGGGACGGTTCCTCGGAGCCGTCCAGGGAATCACCCATGCCGGGTCGGTTTTGTTAGCACTTTGCTGCTTTCTGCTAAGGTTGGTGTCTCAGGCGTGTGATCTCGTGGGAACTCACCGGAGATCGACCGACCCCCCGCTACCCCGCTGCGAGAAGAACTGTCAGGTACAGTGTTGTTGGCGATAGACCCGCGGCCAGACCTTTACCCCCTTTCTCACGTCTGCAAATTCCTCATTCTGTGCGCGCCATCTTCGTTTCGCCTACGCGTCGATCAGTGAGCGCGCGATATATCAGCTGATGCTAAAAGCGACTTATTTATTGCATCCATTTAACAGTATGTATAACTATTGCATCATATAATTTTTAGTTTTTCTATCACATCTGTCAATTTGACGAGTATTTGAAAAAACTGTTTTATTCGTTATTATTTTTAATTTCTTTAATATGTAAATAGTTAGCAAAAAAAACTAAGTTTTCGGCTGATTTTTAATGATTTCGCTGTTTTTTTTTGTTAAAAAAACACTACATAGAACACTTCTTGCAAACAGATTCTAATTCTGAAATCCGATGTTTGATGGGCTTTTAGGAGTTTAGTGTTTAATATGTTGTACACATGTGTGTGTGTGTATTTTTTGTATAATATTGCATCGAACATTGTTTCTATAATAAAAACAATACTCTTTCTAAACGTAACTCTTTTAAATTGCTCTATCAAGTTTTAAAAAAAGTGATATTAATTCATAGTTCAGTAAGTATAAAAGTTTAAAACTACATACATGCATCAGTGTATGTAAA
Organism: Pseudomyrmex dendroicus; assembly: GCA_014825645.1. Taxonomy (NCBI): domain Eukaryota; kingdom Metazoa; phylum Arthropoda; class Insecta; order Hymenoptera; family Formicidae; genus Pseudomyrmex; species Pseudomyrmex dendroicus. The sequence continues at coordinate 1,410 of QVNZ01024133.1, read as the reverse complement.
AAAAAATGTATAGCACTCAATTAATTTTATTTATAAAAAAAGACATTTTAAAAAGTATAAAAATTAATTCAACTATTACTCGAACTTGTTTCATTTGTTGTTTTCGTTATCTTCGTTATCGCTTGTTGCGTTATCTACGATCTCATCTTCAGAATTTTCACCGCTTCCTATAAACGTTTCTTCCTGAAGAAAGACAGGTGGTAGCTTCCGAACAAACTGTGTAGCTTGAGTTTCAACGAGAATCTGTGGTAAGAATGCACGAGATTCTTCATCGTTGTTCTCGGAGGCTTCGGAAGACAGTGTATTAAAAACATTTTTGTAATTTAGTTTTCTTGCTTTCGTGAGATCGATTTCTTCATCTGATTCGTCAATATCTTCTCGGATAGACGAATTGTTAATTTTAATATTGCAATTCACGGGAGAAACCTGTTCTCCTCTAGAATTGCAATCAACATTGGTTCTTACTGACCATATAGAGTAAGAAGGCATTGGCGGTGGAACGGGTATAACATCCTTGTTTACGTTGTCTGCGCTCTTTGATGAATCTTGCGACATATTTTTATTATAAATACGTTGTAACGCCTTAGATTCTCGTTCGGACATGGATTTGTGTTTGTCAACTAACGCTTCTTTCAATTCGCTCATAAAACTTTTCGCTAAAAGTCTATCCAGCTTCTGTTGTTCTAACGAGTAATACTCGTCCGCTTCTTCGTGTTCCACGTGATCCTTAATATATTCCTCGAACACTTCGTCAAGAATCTCCGGATCTGAGTCGATTAGTCGAGGTAGATCGGAACTTTGATTTGTCGTGATATCATCGGTTACCGGTTCGGTACCATTTCTGAGATTGTTGAATCCTGATCTTGCCAGCAACAAAACGACAAATTCCGCCAGACTCTTAGCTATATCGATCTCTTTGAATGCTATATTCAATCTCTGCATAAGTACATTAGCCGTGTCATTATCAATGCCAGATTCTTGAGCGACGTAGTCATCGACGTCTTTGAATATTGAGAACACCTTGTTGTAAGCCAATTGTAATTTGTACGATGCCAGATCCAATTGAATAGATGGATCTTGCCATTTAGCTCTATGAGACCTAAAGAAACAGGCAATGTGAGTAGTGCCTATTGTGTTGTGTAGTGCTAAATATAAACAATGTATTTCAACCTACTTGTACCGAACTGGTTCTGGCTTGGAAGTATGATAAGCAGCGATAATTTCTGACAACTTGATCTTGTAGGCTGCTAGTGTTTTAGATAAGATATGAATTATGTAAATTAGCTTTGTTTCAGGAATTTTTTGATAAGAATATATCCACGTATCCTTATTATATGCGATAGCTAGTAAGTACAGCATTTCTGATTGCACCAGAAGATAAGTGTGATATAATTTCTATAAAAAAGCACA
>QVNZ01024132.1:0-10132 GCA_014825645.1 Pseudomyrmex dendroicus | reverse complement strand
GACCAACGATAAAGTGGCATCAGCCACCGAACGATTTAAGTTTCGAAAAATGATCACGCGCCAACATCCAAACAAGAAAGACGAGTGTTCGCAATGATCGGGATATTTACTAGGAAAAAAAAGAAATAATTATTGAATATGTAAATATTAATCATGTAACAATTCTCAGTGTTTTACGTGTATTTTTTAAAGTGTATTTTTTAAAATATATATTTTTTTAATTAGTTTCTAACTTTTCGCACATGGAAAAATTTCGTTGTAATTACTTCGTTAATAAATATTCGGCTCATTGAAACATTTATTTCAAGCGAATTATTCACGCAAAAATAATAATTGCGACACATAGTGCGTGACATAACATTATATACCGCGAGTGTCATTCCGACGTTTCAAATTCATCATCCGTTCCGACGGGCACCGGAGATCCTTCTGAGAATCATCTTGTCCTTCTCGCGTGCGCCGGCGAAGAGCGGATAGTCGTGAGTCAAAGGAAATTAGGGCAATCATAATTTGCCGCGGCACATTGGCCAGGCGATAAGAAAGCCCAAGTACACTTGTCGCGTGGGGGAGGATGGAGTCGCGCGACCGGGGGGAAAATTCCGTGTCGAGGTGGATGGAATGAAGTAAGAGAGGCGCGCGCGCTCTGACGCAAACTCTATTGTTTTCGCGAACAATGTTGTGTACGGTGTTTCTAGCACCTAGAGAGAAACTCGGATATAATGTGCATTCATACACGTTGCATTGCGTGAAATCTCAGATAGAGACACGTCGGAGTTTTTGTTTTTTCGTGTCTTTTCTCGTAACGCTCAGAGAGAAAGAGACGAAGAAAGAGAGAGAGAGAGAGAAAGAGAATATAAAAAATATCTTACTTCTATATCCTGTATATTATATCCTACATCCGGCCGTCGATATTTTATTTCTAACATTCCTATATTTTATTTTTTTTCCGACTGAGGACTTTCCATGTGGCTCACGCGGTGGTATTGTTCAAGATTTTGGTTGCTGAAATACGACGCACTTACGCGAGTCGAAAAACGTGCTTCGAGGAAACAAAATCGCGAAGAAAACAAAGACATTTACTGAAATAAATCATTCTGGCCTGACAGGCATTGAATGTCACGGTGAGATTTTCTCACAGTAGTCTCGCACCAATTAGCGCGTCGCATTTTGGAAGCAACGATCGACGAAACACATAATGCACACGACGCTCGATGATCGATGATGGGAAAAAAAAAATCCGTTTTGCCGCTAATGTTCGTGCGTTTTTATCGATATGCATTCTCGACTCTCCTCCTGTGTTCGCGCACCTCGTCTCTCGCACATGGGATTTCGTTTTTTCATTGATAATCACTCGATGTGTCCAAACGAAAGTGTAGCTTTTGAAGCGAGTTTTTGAATTTAAACAAATTTAATGTTTTTTTTTTTTTTTTAATTTTAAAGATGACATCCGCAGTTACAAGACGCGTTTAAACTTGATTTTTACAGCAATATTATATCGTTGTCAAGGTATTTTGATAAGTAATTATTGAAATGAAAAATTACTGATAATTACTTTACTGATTCAACATATTTTGCCTTTCCTAGATTCTGTTTTTTTATTTGCGCTTATCGACATCTGAAGAATCTTCTCACACGCGAAATTTACTTATTTATTTTTCAAATTGATTTTTTTGTATTCAATAGATATATACATATGTTTATCAACGTTGTAAGCCTCAACGTAGCAAATTAGCAGTATCGTGAAATATGTATTTCGTTCCTCCCTCATCTCGGCCTTTAATCGATGACCCAAAAAGCGCAGGTCAACCTCATCGGTCGATTACTTCTTCCATGCACCGGCTACGATCGTAACCAATTTAGATCCTCGGGAGTTAATTTAAAGAGGCCACCCCTTCGTGTTCTGGTAGAATGCAAACGTTCGGGAGCCGCTCTCTACTCTCGGGGAAACACGAGATGTGCAGTCTCTTTACGAGGGTGCATGTCAATGACCTCAAATCAGCTTTCACAAGGGTTGACGTTAAGTGTGGCCAGTCTGTCGAGAGAGAGAGAGAGATTTTACGATACTTTTATTTTTAAACAACTTTAGTTCGACGCAATTAAATGAAATTGCAGCACTCGGTCAATTATCTGTCACGAGACTACGGGGGGTTTTTCTCTAATGTATTTTTTTTTACCGGATACACAGCGATCGATGAGCATATTGCTATTCTGCGGCTAAGACGATTCAAAGTCAATTGGCGAAGTGTAAATCATTCGACAACGAGATTGGATATGTTGTAAATAAATAGATGTTGAGCTTATCTCGGATTAAATAAACGACCGGACTTGAACCCCGCGTGTCAACCGCGTGGGAACTCGAAGCCTAAACTTTCGCGCCCTTTTTTACGATTCGACAACTGCTGTCTCGCATTTGCATTTTTTTTTTTTTCCCAGGGAATTTTCCGTCGTCCCTATCCAATTTTGATAATACGATTCCGCCTGCCGATCGTTTCGCGCCTGCCAAGACCAAGAGTTTCAGATAACGCCGTTCGCACGCAACACATCCGGACGATAGAATTCTATTAATATTTTTTTTTTGCGAGCGCTGTGCGCGATGAAAAAAATGCGGTCGAAAATATATTTATTCGATTTTTGCGACCGCAAGAACAACGTTTAAAAAAGGCAGAGAGCTTCCCGTTTATAATAAGCGGCTTACATTAGCAATCGGGTTTGCAATTTTAATCGTGTTTCGTTTTCTTGTTTTCTTTTTTGCTACATTTTATTAAACTTTTTTAATATCGACAAGGAAACGAAAGAGAGTTAATTAACGAACTTTAACGCTCTTATTATCGCCGTGCGCGAGCGCGGCTCAGAGCTTTAAAAGCGGGTTTATTTTGAGGAAATTATACAGGGAAGCGGGTTATCGCGTGCAATGTAGCGTACGTGCGTATGCGCATGCTGAACTAAACGCGCAACGTAACGAGCCACCCCGTCGTCGTCGTCGTCGTCGTCTCCCAACGTCCAAAAATTGTTGTTGCACATTCATTTATCTGTTGAATGAGTGCGGAAGTTTCGCGATAGAAAAATGACCGAGTGATTTTGTTCAAAAAAAAAAAAAAGATTTACTCAAAATGTTTGAACTGGAACAAGAGATTTTTTTTCTATCACGTCGATATATTGGTACTAGATATCTTTGTTGACGCGGACGTAATGCGCGTCGGTGTGCGTGAAAATAGAGAGAGAGTGAGAAGAAAACATACTTTCGTCCACACAATGGTCGGAAGTGTGTAAAAATATTCGTTTACGCAACTCGCACTGTACAAACGCAGTAAAAACATCCGACGTGCTGGAGTTGACTGGTCCAGATGATGTCTAAGAACATATAATGTACACGTACATACATATATATAATATATATACATATATACATATATATATATAGAGTCAAGGAACATCGTAAATCCACAGACTGAGGTCGAGCTAATAGCGCTCGGCCCATGCAATGTTATTAATCACGCGAACGGCCTGGCAAGGGTCTCGCGAACTTAATTAATTAAATAATATAATAGCCGGAGAAACTAGAGGAAGGTATAACCGCTCTCTCGCACACTCGCTCTCTTCTTCCCTCACCCCTAGCTCCGGCTCGCTTCTTCAACCCCTCGGTCGTTTCGTCCTCTTTCTCGCGTATCGGAAACGTCCATCAGCATCCCCGAGGCATTGTTTCTCCTGGCTGTCCAAACCTCATGGCGTATGTACGTGTAAGATACCGCCACGACGCGATTGTTACACTGCGGAGCGCTCGCTCTCTCTCGCTCTCTCTCTCTCTCTCTCTCTCTCTCGCTATTTTTTTTGTGAATTTTCGGAAATTGATCGAGTTTTTTTCCTCGGATTTTAATCCAAAGATGTGTGTAAAAAATTTCCCTCCAAAAATAAATTTTATACTTTGACGTTCCGTCTTTGTTTTTTTTTTTTTTTTTATTCTTCTCACAAAACAGTCTTTCATACACGGGCAAAATTCTAACTGTGTATAATAATTTTATATTATTTAATAAATTATTTTTGTATCGTTTATTTGACGAACGTCCGGCCAGCGCTGCTTGTCCGATCATTGGGACATTTACCCTGCGAGAAGAACTTGTTTCTCCGAGTTTTTTATTTATACAAATTTCTTTTTTGTCTTGATTTCTTTATTAACGATCGCACCCCCGCTCGGAGCACCCACCCCCGGCGCGCAGCGCGAAAGAGATTCGTGTCGGTGAATTCCTGCTCGCTTCCCCCCTGGTCATTGCTTTATCAGTGGATGCTCGTTTGGCGCTGGCGGCATGCATCATTAAGCTTCCAGCGTGCCGTAACGCCGACGAGGCTTACTCGCACGAAGCACGAAGCGCCCACGTACACGCTCTACCGCCCGACATTCTCTCGTAACCTCCCTCGAAACTCCCCCTTCTCGAAACTACGTCCACCCCCGCGCGCTTTCCGGCTACCCTTCTACGTGTCTCTTGCTCCCCTTTTCTCTCCCCCCACCCTCTTATCTTCGTATACGCACAGACGCACACACTCGTGTGCAAGTGCGCGCGCTTGATCCTTCGCGTGAATTCGCACGCATGTGTGTGACGTAATAAAGACGTGTGTGTACGTGTGCACACACGTGTGTACATACACGTTTGGTATATAAGACACACAAACGCGGGCGCACACACTGCCGCAGGCACCCTTTCGCGCGCTCCTTCACCCTCGCGCGGCGTTGCTCCACAGCCCAATTCCCCTTAACGCTAATTTATCTTAATTACATTCTACGCGCGTCGGCATGCGTTCGTGTCGCTCGCGCACGTGTGTGAGTGCTCGAGGTTGCGACTCGGATGTGTGCGAGAACGTTACACACGCCTGTGTGACATGTCGGCGATGTGACCGAGCTGAGAGATACTTCTTGCCGTTGTGTATGTGTGGGGAACTGTCAGAATCAGAGAAAATATTTACGAGTGATAAAATATTATTTATTTAATATCACGTTGAAAAGAAAAAAAGATCAGATAAAAAGCCTGGAGCTCGTAAAAGTTTTTATTCTCTCGATCTTCAAACAAAAACCGTGATTGTACATTTCGATTTTAAGTATTCGAGCTTCTCGAGTAAGAGAAAAAAACCTAATGAAAATAAATTAATGTAATTAAAAATAATAAAAATTTAATTAATTATTTTTATTTGCTCTTTTCTAATGTCTTTAAATAACATCAGATGCGAAGCTGACGAACATCAGCAGAACAACGCTCAGAAAAATCAAATCTTATCGCAGTCAAATGTCTTTCTAGATTGTGTGACGTGTTAATTAAACAATTAATTAAAACATTAATTAGAAACTTTTTTTTGTCGACACCCAACTTACTTTATCTTAAACTATCGGGTTTGTAAAGTGCGTGTGAGAACTGTATCTTATCCGTATGTGTATCGGTGTAATTTGTTCGCTTATGTGATAGATATAGCTCACACACACACGTGCACATGTTATGCCCGGGTACATGCGCGCGCGGTTACACGAGCTTTAATCTTCGTGTCACGGAATATCCGCCTGAGTGTCCGTCCCAGGGTCGAATTTCGATAGTGCTGTCTCTCTCTCTCTCTCTCTCTCATCTTCTCTCTCTTTCCCTCTTCTCTGCATCGATCGGCAAATCGCCAAAATTTCTCGGGTGACGCCACACACTAGCTACCTACTCCCCTTCTCACTCTTTCGCCACTGTCGTAAGTTTGCTCGTCTAATTTTGTGTAGTTTGCAGAATCGCCGCGATTTTCCGGATTAACGAATTTTCGCAGGGCGAAACCTCTCGTTTCGACTTAAACAAGGTTTGTTGTGTTTATGTGGCACCAGAATTCCGCACGGTGCAATGACGAGACGCCTGACACGGTGGCGATACCGAAATTTAGAAATTTCAGTCGTCGGTCGCGTGTTGTTTGAATTGTGTGCGATCAAAGAAAATGAAAATTACCGCCTCAAATATTAAACCGCGACGTTTAACACGCCGAGAAAATTAATAAACGTCAATTTTCCAAAGATTCAGAGACCAAAAAAAATTCGTAGCTTTTACTAAAAATTGTATTTTAATTACCTGTTTAAAGCCTTGCAAAACGCTCAAAGTTATTTTGCCTAATTAATCGAAATTTTTTTTCTTTCACTTCCTTGCGTTTCTCTGATCACCCCTTTGGATCGTACGGCGATATCGAATAAGAAGACCGGATACGTGAAACGGCACACAGAGAATTTCCCCTTCTGATTGGGAGAGCGGCGAGGGATGGGGGTTGGTTCGCGCGCGTTTATCTTGAGATTGAGCATTAGGATTCAGTATATAGCGCCGGCCTTGCCGCGGGAAGATAAGGGGGTAATTTCTGCCCGCCGAGGGGGTCAAAACTGCCCCGTAGCTCATCTCCGCCGCAGCGTATATACGTGCCACCCCCGCCGTGACCACTTGGCCGTCGAGCCCCCGCGTGGCCGAAAGTCGTTTCCACGATCTTAGGGGCGAGGGCTCCCCCGGCTTAAGCCCCATGCAAATTAGATACGGGATCTTATGGCGGTAGATATGCTGCGGCATGACACGAGCGGAGGTGGTCCGCGCGGGATGAGGGGCGGCGGTCAAAACGCCGTTAATAATTACTGTCGCAGGTAGAACGTGGTTTACCTACATGATTCACCGAGAGGCCGAGGTTTATTGGGAATTTTGTGTCGATGCTTTTTATTATTGTGGTCAGACGCACAACTGATCGATAGAAAATTTCACATCTATTTCAGTACGACATTTCACTAATTGTAACAACGAATTAAATTTCTCTAAAATAATATTTCTTTAATTAGAATTAAAATTCTTTAATTTTGCTCTTTGATTTGCTTCGACGAGATGCTATCCGCGTCTCTGAATAAGTAAAAGAGAAAAAATGTTCGAGATAAAATTTGTGTATGCGTTGCAGACTGGAATATTTACTATTGAACGTGCTTAAATTTTTTTCTATTAGTTTCTTCGCGGAATAATTTTAGTAGGTGTGTATGCGTGTGTGCGCGATTCTTTCAACGACATTGGCTCCGAGAGACGACAAGCAGCGTTCCGGGAACTAAAGTGCGGTGCGTGCATGACGAGAACACGTCTTATCGTCGCGTGACATTCCGAATATCTGTGAGCGAAAAAAGCGGCTTTCACGATAATGACCGAAGCAGCGAGAGGAGATCAGAGAACGATCTTCTGACTGCCAAGCATCATTCGCTTGTCACGCCTGTTTTCTACACGCCGACAACAAATTATTCCGCGCGACGCATATATAATATAACATCGTTGCGATTCTAATTGAAGTTGCGTGCCAATTCGCAGAACTTCGCGAATGCACGATCGAAAAGACGAGAAGAGACCAAGAGCGCGAATGAGTTTTGACATCTGCGAGGATCGATCGATTTTTCTCTTTGCGCTTCTTCTTCTTCTCGTTTGTCCTATAACAATTGCATGTTCGCACGAAAAATGCGCGTATGCATATATTTTTTTACTTCGCGCAATATCGTTTCTCTCGTCAGAAAATTCAATGTAAAATATTTTTTTTTTAATTTCAATTTGATTTTAGAGTGAAATAAAAAACTTTGATCCTGAAGTAAAAATACTTTGTTTTACAATTAATTTAATTTCAATTTTCTTTTGGAATAGAATAAAATTTTAAAATCTGCTCTTAGAAAAAAGAAACAAAGATACAGCGCGTTTAATTTTTATCTTGCATTAAGTTTTCATAAGCGAGCTTTTCTTAACTTATCATCGCGAGAAGTTCAACACAGTACCCGGACATTCAAGGAATATCCTATTTTTTAAACATCAGTTTTATTTTTTGCAACACCGTTTTTTTTTTTTTTTTTTTAATTATCTGACCAACAAAAAATATTTGGAGTAAGTCCGAAACGTTCGCGAGCGGCGCGTTATGTTTAACGCGCGAGGAAACAAACGCCTGGCAAGAGTTTAACGTAGAATGTAGCCTTTCCACTACATCCAGTGGCGATTCGTCGCGCGAGACGAGAAGAGGGAGAGAGAGAGCGAGACAGGAGGAGAAATGCGAGAAAACCTCGACCTCGAGAGAAACCGGAGCATCACGGATCTGAACAGAGAGAGGCACGTAAGGACGGCGCCGTAAGGCTGCGAGGGGCTTGAACTGCGGAGGTCGGGAAAACGGAGGAGGAAAGAGGGGTAGTCCTATCTCTCGCGCACTCCTAACTAACATGTATTTTGCATAAAGCTTACATTACTTGAATTACAATGCTCCAGTGCCGTCTCGAGCCGCCCCGCCTGGCGCGCAACGCCCCCTCACCCCCGCGCCAGGCTCTTCCCAGACTCGACCAACCCCCTACTATATATACGGATCGCGTAGGAGAAACGCCGGGATGTAAATTGCTTCCAGAGCCGTGCCAAGTTGGCGCGCAAGTGCTCGACACGCGCGACATCCGCGCGTGTGTACACACCCCGGCTTTGCACGCGTGTATATATGCGCGTAGGTGCCGCAGGGGGCGATGAAACGGGGAAAGGGGACGAGCGAGGATGTTCCTGGACATAGCGCAGCTCCACGCTATTACCGCGCGGTGAGAGACGACGGGAGAGGAGTGGACGAGAGGGAAGGGAAAATTCATTATCTCAGTCATTCCGGAGCGAGAGCGTTATCGGGCGCGATATAATTGATCGTTAAGCGGCCGCTCGGGGAGCGTCGACGTTTTAGATCGCGTCGACCGATAACGGCGCCGAGTTATCGCCGCGATTATGGAATTTAGCGACGACGCGCTCGGGAGTTGCGCCTGCTATCGAAAATCGCCACGGGTTTTCATCGAACGTTCGAGTGAAAGTTGAAATCGCGCGCGATTTTTCAACAATCCTCCAAATATTCCAAATTTGTTGAAAACTAAGTAAGCCTGGAATTTCCTCCGCTTTCTCAATTGCGCGTGTCATCGTTTGAAAAAAATGGGTGAAGATGTAAGATTGCAGCGGAACGTTGTTTTACACTGAATTTAACTAAATCGAAGTTAACGAGTAAAACAATTTGCGGTCGAATACAAGACTGTGAAACAATTGTAATCATAAAAGATCGCGTGCAGAAAAAAAAATCAAACTATTTTACATATGAAATTACTTTTTAAAAAAATATAATGTCGCATACACTTTACATTACGCGAATAATAAATATCAAATGAACTAGCGGGGAAAAAGAGAGAAAGAGGGGGAGAGAGTAATACATTTGACGGAATATTCAACGCGCTTATTATGCAGTTTTCTCGCATCGGAAAAATTCGCCGCGCGAATATGCACGAAAGAAACACGAAAGGGGGGAGGGAAGGGCGACGGAGGACTTTCCGTAAGGAATAACTCCGACACCCGAGGGAGTAACTGTACGCGCGTAGGGTTTTCCCGCGCCGGACACAACCCTTATTGGCTTTTTCCACGCGTCCCTTTTTTCCTCCCGGCTTCCCCTTTCCCCGTTCCTTACATTATTCACGCTTACGTGCCAGCATGAGCGTAACGAGGAGCATCGGCGCCCCGGAATAATGGGACGTGGAAGAAGACGGGGGTGGAGAAGAATGTACGCGAGTACGCGCGCAAAACCGGAAGGGGAAGAGGGATAATTACTGTTCCGCGTCCTTGATGCGTACCTTCGTTTCTCTCTTCCTGCCAGGAGAAGCCGCGAGCGCGCGCCCGCCCGCACGCGCGCACGCATACGCACACGCGTGCACGACCGGGAACAGATCGAGCGGGGCAGATCCGCTCCGCTAACACAATGGCATCGTCACAGAGGATACCGGGTAACCCGATGACAAGGTGTAAATCAACGACCGGATTTCGTATCGCTTTCGAACGCGCGGCACAACGATAAGTCGGACATTACATCGGCGTGCACGCCGCCGTGACAAACGGATCTCGCTTGAGTAACGGATGATGTATCGGCTTCTGCGATTCTCGAAAATGACGCATTGGATTCGCCACGTGATTCGGAGGAAAGCGCTTTTGATTTATCGCCGCCAAAGCGAGATTCGAGACATATTGCCGCCTAAAGCTTAAAATGCGTCGAGTGTTTAAGCTCTTACGGAAGCGAAAGTTTCGAAGCTTGTTCTGAGAATAATTTATAAATATATTTAAAACCGTGATTAACAAAGTCGTGT
>QVNZ01024129.1:0-21535 GCA_014825645.1 Pseudomyrmex dendroicus | reverse complement strand
GGCGCCAATTATCGCGCGCGCGTGCACGGTGGACACGTGATATGTAACGCGCATGAATTTCGGAGGACACGTCCGTTTCTTCCGGGCGGAGAGCCACCGGCGGGGCTTATATTATTAGTGTCCTCCGCGGTACCCCTGTCCGACGCCATTACGCTCGTCCACCTTGGTCCTCTCTCGCGCATTGTTCTTCTAATTTATGCCAAGGTGGGTCCTCTAGCCGGCGCTCTAGCCGCCCGTTTCTCCCGCCACCTTCCACCCTTTCCGCCCTTTCTCTTTCTATTTCTACTTCTCTTCGCGCGGCGCGCCTTGAATTATGGCGGCAACGCCACTAAATCCTCCGAGCTAATTGAATTATTGCTCGAATCACGGCGCGGCGTTCACCTTACGAAAAAAAAAACGGAAGGAAAAAGATGAAAAAAAAAAAAAACGAGATTTCTCCTCCTTGCGCTCTTCTTCCCCTCCCGGTCCTCGCTCGCGGGAATGGTCTCTCTCTCTTTCTCTTTCTGCTTTGCCCGCGTGAATTTCCGGGAAATAATTTCGAGTGCGTGAGACTCGATCTCGCGCCGGAGGTGAGCTCTCAAATCTGAGGATCAAACTCGCTTAAATTGGGGTTATCCTTCGAGAGATCCTCTCCGAGATCGCTCTCCTCCGGACATTTCTTCATCATTGCGTATATACGGAATTCGTTCATTCGTTGGTTTGAACACACTTTGCATTTCGGAAGTATTATAAAAGTTTTCGAAGATTAATATCTACATGTTTCCGAGCATGTGTGTGTGTGTGTGGAAACACTTGACTTTCCGAGATTTCGCCGCCAATCTCCCAGGGGAGATTCTTCAGAAGGTGAGCCTCGGGCAAGAGAATACACACATTTGATAGATATTGATAAAATACGCTCCTTTTGCATGTAATTTTTTTTTTTCTACGCGGTATATAATTTTTCAAAAAAATGGGAGACTATATGGCCGATATTCATAGTCGAATCTCATATCTGAGATCGCGTCTCTGAGTTCGTCTTCAGACGCTGTGTAGTACAACGTATCGATTTTCGGGTCAGTTCTGATTTTGGACTTTGACTTTCTTGATTTTTTGTTTAAAACATAAATCCAGGCGACAGATAAATCCAGGCGCCTATGCGATAAAAGGGCTCATAGGGAGTGTATCTTAGGATAAACCCAAGACAATATCGTCTTATCTCTGATGTAAGATCGGAATGAATACCGTCTGTACAGCATTCCTTTCCGCATTTCCTCTGAAATCACGTTTAAAGTTTGAATGTCAAATCGATAAACGATGTATCTCGGAGCTTCGGCCATCGGATAAGAGAAGACGCGCTTCGCGCGTGTATATATCTCGCAAACATTCACGTCGTCGCCGAATCGGCAGATTTACGACCTCGTAAAGACATTTATGAGATATTAGCGCGATATAAATGAGTAATGAGACGATGACGCGTCGCGGTATTAATATGATAATTCGATTTTTAGCCCGGCCCGGCGGGAATTCGCCACGCGTGTGTCGGTTTCCTTTATTATTATTTTTTTTTTGTAAAAAAAAACACGGCGACAAGAATAAAAGGCGAAACGGGAGAGAGGAAGAGACACACCGCACACTCCCCCGGCTCAATCAAATTCGAGAACGTTAATTTCTCTCCCCCCCTCCCCGCTGTCGCTCTCGTGCGGATATTGTTATTGCGACACCGCGCGCGATCGCGCCGATCGGCGATCGCCGATATCGCGCCGATGCGTCCGTACGCTCGGTTATGTTCTTTAAAGCGGAATCTTTAATTCGGCTTTCCGAGAAGCGAGCAATCAGATCCGGCGCGTTCGGTCGCCTTGAGAAGATCGACGAAAGGCCCGCCGACGACGGCGCGTTTAATACCACGTTACTATTTATAGGCGCGCGCGATGGATCATTGATCATTAGTATATCAGATTCGCCGAATGTACGCAACCGCATCGGCGGTGGTCTCGAAAAAGTCTCGGGAGTAATAAATGGTTGCAATACGCGACTAAAGGAAATCGATGGACTTTGCGAAATCTTTTTTTTTTTTGCTTCGCTAAATTCTGTCGCGCTTACGCAAACTCGCAGACGAAAAGAAAAATAAAAACACACACACACACACACACACAACACGCTAATGTAAATGTGCATCGCATCAATATTAAAATTATATCCTCCGGGAGAGAAGAGACCGTCACGTTTGTTTTTGAGAATAATTGTCGAGGAGAATTAAGAGAGACGTTTAAAAATAAAACGTATTTTTTGAAAGTCGAGTTTGAAAAAATATGTACGGAACACACCACCCATCTGAATTATTAATATCGTACGGGAAACTGATGATTATACGCGCATTCTTCTCCCCGGCGGAACGTTATAATAGATCGATAAAAGAGAGGAAGAGAGCTCCTACTAGAAAGTAGATACTAATCATACGTATTATCCTATATCTATCCCGAAGGAACCGTTTCTCGTCGATTTCATTCTGGTGTATAAATCTCGCGGGAACGATCATCAGATAATATCCATAAAATGGTCCGGCGTGTATTATATATCGCGTAACCTTCAGCGGATTCGAACTCCTCCTCTTTCGTCACACTCTTCTCATTTTCATTGAGTTTTTGTTTTTGTCAAAACTTTTGTTTACACAAATCGTTGCGTTTCTCCGTCGACAAATTGAATGCGATATTTTTCAGATTACCTCAACAACGGAATTGGTCCGCGTACGTAACAACTTTTTATCCCTGGACTGTGTCTATCCATTGACGCTTTTATTCCTGGACTGTCTGTCGATTGATTGATTTAATTGGCAAGTTTCTCGCGAGATTATTTTTCTCTTTCCGCTCCGCAATATATAAAAAAAAAAAACAGCGGACCTTAAATTCTCGTTCAACCTTTTCTCTAAAGGTTTGGCGCGTCGCTTTACTTAGACACCGAGACCGAAAGTAACGACCGCGTTTTATCGTCCGTTACATAATTTTACCTGACGGCGCGGGCTCGAGGAAGAAACCCCGGGCGCGAGGAGGAGGCGCGTTGTCCGTTACGCAATTTCTTTCCTTACGTGTGCGGCGCTACGCGTAAGAAACGACAATGCCGGAGTCCGTCGGTCGCGCAGTCCGTTACATGGTATCACTATTCCAGAGACAGGGGTGGCCTTTATTAACAGGCTGCAGCAACGGATAACGAGGACACGGGGATCCGTCGGACCTGGCGCTGACCCCGGGGCAATATCCTACGTCGCCTCGTCGACGACGACCCTAAATTAATATTCAAATCTGTACGAAACGGTTCTCCGCGCTCCGAGGATCCTCCTAACGGACGAGCGGACACCATTGTCGTGTGTGTGTGTGTGTGTGTGTATGTGCGCGCGTCCTCAAGTGTCCTCGTCCAAGCTCGTCCTACGATTCGTCTGATTCGATTTCTCTCTCCCCACTTTACCCTTTGCGCTGGCCGCAGGTCCTTCCGCAGGATTCATTGTAGACAGAGTTCTTCTTTTTTTTTTTTACTGTTTTTTTTTTTTTGTTCAATGAAACGACGTGGCCTCTCATTGGTCGGCGCACGCTGACGGACGCTGGCGAGCGATCCAATTATTACGTGCGTTCGTGGCCGTGCGATTATCTCGTCGCTGCGATCGATGTAATTCTAAATCCTATGAGAAACATTCCTATGAGGGAACCTGTCTCGCGCGCGCCGCACGATTTTTCGATTGTTGCGCAATGTTTTACAACTTTTTTTCGCGTGCAAAGCTAGTAATATATAAATTCGGAAAGTAAAATTACATTCGCGAGATGAGCAAAATTAAAAAGGCAGACAAGTCATCGGAGTGATGATTTCATTCTATAAAAACTTTTTTATCGCAAGTAGTTTTTCAAGGTTTTACCTAATAATGTGATTGCTTGAATTTATCAGTGCGTTAATTAATGTTGCAAATTTTTAGTTTGCTGCTCGTCTTCAGATTGTTTTTTTTTTGTTTACGAAAAAAAAGAAGGGAGAGACGTGTCACGAAATTTAGTGTATTTGCGTTTCTCATGCTTCTTTCATTCCGTCAAATGACGCTTTTTCTCTCGAGGTCGCGGTCCGTTGCGAATCTCCCGACTTTCTGACATTTCCACGGTGCGTGTGTCGTGTTTGAAACCCCCCCGTAGCGCGATATATCCTCGTGCACTCGCAAAAGAAACGAGCGTCGTCGAAAGAAGCAACGAAAGCAAGAAAAAGCAACAAGACGGGAGGTAGAGAGGGAGAGAAACATAATCAGACCCTCCCCTGTAGGAGATCCGAGGGAAGAATTCGGCGAGTAAACATGTCCCCCGGTTGTGGGGAGGGCTCCATTTCTGGTCAAATTGCGGACAAATGACCGCGCCTCAATGCAGGTTTTTTTTCGGAGGTGAGGGAAAAAAAAAGAGAAACGAGAGCGCGCGCGGAAAAAGAGATTGCCGCGTTCCCTAAGTCAGGGTTATACGCGCGCCGTATATATCTCGCGCGTGAAAACGCGGAAGTAAGCGAAGGAACGCGTGGCGAGCGAGATAGAAAGAGAGAGATTCTGAAGAAAAAAAAATTAGGAGGGATGAGGAATAGAAAACGCGCGGCGCATTGTCCTTGCGACGAGTGGAATCGTGAAATACGATCGGCTTTTAGTAAAATGAGACCAAAATATAGGGTGTCACTCGGGTTGCACCACACATTGCCTTCTCTATGTGTGCACCCCCTTCTCTCTCTCTCTCTCTCTCTTTCTCTCTCTTCAGTTTTTCTTTCTGCTTGCTTCCGATAGAACGAGCATTTATTTCTGCTCTTTTCACGCTTTTTCTATTAATTTTTTCCGCGGATTACACGCGAGGAAAAACCCTTGAAATGACCATTTGGTTCCCGTTCTTTCGAAAATTCGCTCTGGCACAGCGAAGCGAAAACCGATTGTTCTCTGATCTTTGACCGACGCAATATCGCGTGCGTTTAAAATCTACGCATGAAGTTAAAAGACTTTTTTCTAAAAGAAATAAAGTGCTCGATATCAAATGCATTTTTTTCTCTCTCTTTCTATAATAGTTCTACAAGTTTTTTTTCACTAAAACCCTATATTTTAATTACAAAAAATGTAAAATACACACACTGTCATATCTTAAAGTTATTGCAGAAACTTGTCAAAAAACTTCAAGTAAATAGGAAGAAAATAAAAAAAAACAAAGATAATATTCAAGAAAGGCTAAAAAAAAAAAAAAAAGAAAACGAACAGAGGGTCAAACAGACGCTGATGTCAATGCGCAAAAGTGTATTCAAACAGAGAACAAAAGATTACAGTCCTTATATATTTTAGACTCTGCTCGGTGATGAAAATTGAAACTTTTCTTCGATCAGTGAAAACACGTGTTTCAAATTAACAAACTGGTTTTTGTCTCTGTTCAAAGAAACACTCCCCCGGACGATCTGATTCTAATAATGCAAGCAAGTTATTGCCATGGATTCTTTTTTTAACACAATTCATCTTTATTTCACATTAGTTTTTCACTACTGGAAGAACCTACAAGGTCGAAACGTAGGTCCTTTTTGTTGAACTAATTGGAACGTGTAACTTTTTTATCGCATCCCTTCCCTTTAGCATGGAAATTTAAGACGAACACGATCTCAAAATAAATTACTTTTAAAAAACATGAAACGCAAAATTTATAGACAACAAATACTTTTTCGTGTATTACGTTGTATTTTTTATAATTGCATAAAAAAAATTTACGACATTTAAATCCGTATATTGCTCGATGTAAAACTAGTGCGAAAAAAAGAAAAACGTTTCCTTCTTTCCAGTGTGTTTTTTCTTCTCACGGCCCACCTTCTGCGAGACGAAAATTCACTTACATCGAAATTTATTGTCCGTTCGCTTCTTTATCGGCAATGAACAGCATGACGTTATTTATTCCGCTTCCTTTCCGTCTAGTTTATGACTCGTTGAGAATATTTCAGAAGTAGCGTAACTAAACGTGCCTTTTCCTTTTGAAAAAAAAATGAAGATAGAAGTAGACCATTAGCAAAGAATTTATATATCTCGTACGAAAAAAGTTTCTTATAGAAGTTTTTAAGATTACGTCGTTATCTTGACTTAAAAGTCCTATTCAATAGAAAAAAGATTCTATTTAAAATTGTCGCTACGTTTCGAGAGACGTGTGCCACTTGTTGTAAGCCAGAACGAAAGGGACGCAGAAATTAGCGAAGGTATGAATACAATTTTATTTTTCAATCTGTAATCTGCCGCGTGGACTCCCATCTTTCAATTTTTTTTCAACCACGTCGTTCATTTTACAAATATTTAAGTCACTTTTACAGCAACAGTTTGTTTACATCCTGTTTTTACAGTGTGAAATAAACGCCGATGTGAAACGCGAAGAGGTGAGAAACTGCGTCTCGCAAAAACCCTCTCTCTCTCTCTCGCCGAACCTCAATATTGCGCAAGTTGCGGGAGCCAAAGGGCAATATCAATCGGAGAAAGAGAGAGAGAGAGAGAGACACACACAGAGGAGGAAGAGAAAAGATATGCTCCGCTGAATCGTATTTACGAGGCAAATTGATGGCCCAGAGAGTCTCGGTGAATGCGCGGCAGTTCTTTTTTTTTTTTTTACAGATATCATTACACTCAAGGAGCAGATGCAGCAAGCGCGGCATCCCTCTCAGTCACCCTTCGCGAAGCCGCCACGACGAGAGAAGAAGATCCCCTCGCCTCATCTATCCCTCCGCGGAGCAGAATAGAGCGAGAACAATCTTCCCTTTATAGGAGAGACATACGAAGCCATTCGGGAATCCTGGGAACCGTTTTCGCCTCCCGTTCCTCTCCTCTCTCCCTCCGCCAAGTTTTCTCTGTCTTTCGCCCGGCGAGAGAGCAATTATTTTCACAGCTTGGAATCTTCGTGCGCAAACAATGCCTGTGGCGCGTTCGTCGCAGCGCGAACGATGCGCTCTCGCCGCAACGCAGCCGTCGCGGAGCCGCGCAAACGTGACGTCGGCGTCGTCGTGAGGCTTAAAGCGGGGAAAGTCCGCAGAATGCCGCGGAGGATGCCACGAGGCTTCGCTCCAAACAAAGTTTACCGACTAAGTGTTGCGCTACTCGTCTCTCTCTCTCTTTCTCTCTCTCTGACAAAAATATCTCGACGAAACATGACAGTGCGAAACCGTTTGCTCTCTTTAACGAAACCGATCGGGAGACTCATTAGTTGCGTCAAAAATGTGTTTCAGGCACCTCTTTTCTCGTCCCTTTTTTAGGTATGAAGAATCTCTCTCTTCCGAAAGTCGAAGTAAACTGCAGTGAATGTTTTGAAATGAAAACATGAGATTTGGAAGCACGTTTGTGTTGTCTTTTTTCCGTAAAAATATTTACTTCAATTTGCCAAAGAATTGTTCCATTCACGAAAGATTAAAAAGAACCAATTGTCGGCCAAACGGCAGACACGATTGGCGCGGCCAAAAAGAGAATATTATGGAGGCAAATATTATGGAAACAAGGTTTTCAAAACCAAATTAATTGGAGGATAAATCAGAGTTCGATTTAAGAAGGTAAACAATTGATAGACTGGCGGCAGTTTCAAGATCAGACGTTGGGTTTTTGTAAACATTTCTGAAGATCTTGTTTAAAATTTGTGCATGAGTGGGTTTGTCTTCCAATAAAAAGTTTTAAAAAGTGTAAGTCGATGAACGAGCTATCCGCCAATTTGCAAAACATGGTTTTCGAGATAAACGCGTTTAACGAGACGCGAAAAATGTAAAAAAAAAAAAAAAATTGATTTTTCCGACCCGGAGACTCTTGGCTGAAATATTTGCTTTCTCTGAGAGAATTTTTTAAACTGTTTTGCTATATGTGCTCACACATATTTCGCCCTCCAGCCAGGCTTTTTATTTCAAAAGACCGCAACAAAACGCGCCTTTCTGCCTCTTTTTCATTCTCTCGTTTTCTCTTTCTGCCATAATGTAATGAAATATCATCTGCGTCTTCGTGACGCACTCATACACGTATAGGCTCGCGCGGCGCGGCCGCAGCTCGCGCGAAACACGACGAAGTATGTTAATGCCGCTCATAAAGCTCCGCAACAGGTTCATTTCTCCGAAAGGCTCGGCGCTCGCGGTTCGTTTTGTTGTTAACGAGCAACAACGTCGCGTTGCATCTTCGATGCTGCCGGCGTGTTGGTTTTGGAAGACGAGAGATTCGCACGCGCTTGTCGAGGGAGCGCAGTCCAAGAGAGTCTTCGATCCCGATTCTCATAGATTCCGAGATCGATCGAGATGTATGTTTACAAATGCAATTGTAACTACATTTAAATTAAGATTAAAAATTATCGTCTCGTTAATTTTTAAACGGTTTCATCATTAAATTAAAAAATTTTCCTTTTATCACAAGTGCAATTATGACTACGTTTATTTAAATTAAAAGCGTATATCAATTTTTTTAACAGTGAATCGGCTCCCTAAGTTAATTTTTAATTTACGATTTTGAAACTCATTTTGTTATCGATTTTTTAACGTAAAAAATTAAACTCATCTAACTTCTCTTTGATTCTCAAGTAGCTTCCATTATTAAATTTTATCAAACACACACAGACTTTTTTTCTCGGTTTTTTCACTCGCTCTGATATTTTCTTTACATCACCACTTTTTTAAGGGCACACGTTCCGAGATAAAAAGCCATACGTTTCGAGGCGATAACAGGATCAGATTTTAACGCTCATAAAAGCGATCCTTTGATCGAGAAACAAGCATTAGCCGGTAGACGTCAAGCCAAACGAAACCCCTTCGTTAGCGAAGATACTTAGACTAATCTCGCAATCAATCTTGGGGTAGGCCGAAGCCAACAGCTGCCGCATCCAAGTCGATGACGTCACTGACGTCGCGAAAGATCACGTCCCTTTGCAGCATCCCATATTCGAAGTGAGCGACTCGCTCTCTCCGCCGCGTACCTATATTTCTACTTTCCCACCCTTAGTCAGCTGACGGCGTCACCTTGTGCGCCCGCCCGAGACAGCTGCTTCTTACCTTTAATCGTCCGTGTCGTCGGCGAAGAAACGAAATGTTTACCCCGTCCAGAGATCTTTCATTTCGGAATCCATCGTTTCCAAGCGTTCTCGATCCTTTCGGAAAACTCGTCTTCTTTTTTTTTTTTTTATAAATTTACATGTTGCGAATTTATAAATTTACATAAAGTGATTTATTTCTATTGTCCCTTTGCGCGCGAGTAATTTTTTCTTTAGTTTATAATTTTATTAAAGACGTTAATCGCGTACGTAATCTCTCAGTACAATAAAGAAACAATATCCGCAAGATACAAATCGCATGATTTTTAAATTACGTCCCCGGCTGCCGTTACGCAAACATAAATTTTTTTCCGTGACTCGCCAAGTTTAATTTACGTTATATTTGCAGTCACATATCTGTTTTTATTGCTTGTTTGGAGAACGAAAGAAGACCCCGTCGCGGTGACCTACAACCTCCGGCCGGCGTGGCGGATTATACGCTCGTGTCTCACGGGTCAAGATCATCGTACGGCCATTAGCCGCGCTCGCCACCTCATAATCCGTCGACACATGACCCTGACTGACCGGAAAGACACCCGGAAGGATCGCCCGTCCTCCTCCTCCGGCCGGAAGACCAGAATCGCCAGAACATCAAACGAGGAACGTGCCAATCCTGTTCGACAACGATCTCGTCCTCGAACCGTTCTCCCTGTCATGTTCGGCCTGACGTCTTGTTTTTTTTTGTTTTTTTTTTCGATCTTGATGCAATAATAACGCGAGCAAACTTCGTACGCGTCGCAAAAGTATTCGCGTGTGTGATTTGAAATTTAATTGTAAAAAATATTCGCAGCTTGTGCGGCATCTCTTGTAGATCGAGAAAAGGAAAAGAAACACGTTGATTTCGTCATTGTCTTAAGGTCAGGTCTAGTATCTGCGATGCTGATGTCAGGCGTGCGTCACATTGTTAGTGTCTTTTTTTGTTTTATTTTATTTCTCTAGTCAAGACTGACGTAAATCGCGTAATCGTGCGATTATTTATTTCGCGCGCGCGACGCCACGCGCGGTTGATGAAGAAGTGGAATACCCCGACTTTCTCATGAAGTACGAGCTTACGCTTCACCCGAGAAGAAGAATGACGCGCGAATAACAAATGTGAACAATAAAAATAAATTTACATGACGGGTCTTCGAAGATTCTCGCGATCCGACCGAGTGTTCCCCTGATTATTAGCAACACTTCTCCTCCGAGCCGGACAGTTCGTTGACACATGACCCGGAAGTAAATGACGAGGAACCGTCCCGCGGGCAACAACTAGCCCGATATATATATATATGAAGAGGTCACGTACGTACGTGCCGCCGATCCTGTTTATTCCCCGAGAACGAGATTCTGAAAAACCTTTACCATCCACGCGTCTCACCGTTGACCCAGACCGACGCCGAATCTGGAAGAACCGACCGTTAACTAAGTGTCTACGGCTTGACAGTGACGTCCGTTCGGTCGTTGAGACACGGTCGTGTCGCGCAACCTGATTGTAACCTTACGGCGCGCGTGCTGAACATTTTCGTTCAGCGAAATGGAGCGCGATAACTCGTTTCCGGTTCGAGTCCGCTCTCTTTCTATCTCTCTCGCGGGCCTCCCGACCCGAGATCGCGATGACCCCCGTGAGTCCCACGGGGCGACCTCTCCGATTATCACTCCGGCCGAGCTTTTAACTCACGGCGACCGCCTCTATATCGCTAAGTTTATCTCGTGCTGCGCGGATCGGGCTTCGTCCGATCGAGGGATCGGATTCGGCGGGTAATTAGTCCGGTTTATTGCGAGGGTTACCTTTGTCGTGGTATTTATGGGGATTTCGAGAGCACGACTTCGCGGCTTCTTCTTCGTGGTCGCGCTTTGAGTCTCATACACGGCGAGCCGAACGAGAGAACAACTCTGTTAGTTATATAAAGCGATGTGTAATGGCGATAAGATTCGATCGTTTAAAGAAATATTGCTTGCGAATGTTGCGAAGCCACGAACGGGGGGAATGGGGAAAAATTGGAATTTCTAGAAGAAGAAATTTTTCTGGAAAGCCAAAGTGATTCTTCAAAAATTTGTTATTCTTTTGTTTTATTCATTTTTTATTTTCAAAGCATACATTGCTCCGCATTAGACTGCGCAGACCTTTAACTTTCGTAATATTACGAACTTTCGAAAAATTGCTTCGCGGATAAATTCTAGACGCTTTAACAAATCAAAAAACAATTAATTGTTCCGATCTGCCAGGTCGAAATCTCTCTTTAATTTGCGAAAACGAAAGAGTCTAGTGCGCGGATGTGTTTAGACGCTTAGCTTACAAATAGCAAAATTCTGCCTGGATTTCAAATCCAGTTTAATTCCTTTTAGTGTCTTTTCCTCGGTTAATGCTAAGCTCGCAGTTACTGTTTCATGTTCGAGATTATTTAAATTTTCTCATAAGTTGCGTATGTGTGTGTGTGTGCTTGCCGGTATTTGCATAGGTCCGCTCGGTCGGCGGACACTCACATCCTGCCGAAAAGTAAATGGTGCGCCAGATGAGATTTGACAGCCAACAATTCCGAAGAGCTAAGACGTCGTGATATATTCGACCCGTGTGCGGATACCAGTTTGAATTAAGAGACGTGACACACGGGTGAAATCCGACAGATGGAATCCTTCGCGTTTTGCATCCGCGACGCTTCGTTCTCTAATTTTGCAATCAATTTCGCATCGTGTTTTCGCATTTTTATTCTTCATTTCTTTCTGAACAATTAAGTCAATCAATTTGAATTTACTTCGACGAGATTTTAATTACTTCTTTTCAATAATTTAAAAGAGAGAAAATGTTTTTTATACAAGTGCAAGAGCATTTTTTAATATTTTATATCACATACATATCTACAAATATTTAATATTTATTTGTATTTAAAAAAAAAAGATTAAATCAGCAGTTGCTTTTCTTGAAAAACTTTTACACGCGCATAGTATTCGCGACAATTTTCAAAAACTATTTTATCTCACAACTTTTTAAAATTGCACACGCCAAAAAAATTTTTAGATTTAGTAACTTGTGGAAACCTGATACGTGTGTGAGTTAATCTATTTTCAAAGCAACCGCCGAAGTTATATCCCCAGACGGGCAGCGTGAAATATCACTTTTTAAGAACGGGGTATGTGTGTCAATTTTCTTTGCTTTTTCGTAGGCCGTCACATGTGAAACGATATCCTAATGGAACTTTGACGAGTGCTCGCTCGATGGTCAGAGGTCCGGAGATGAAAAACCGGAAGTTGAACGTCAAGGGTCAGAGTGTGAGTCAATGGTCGTCAGTTCGAATTCTAGTTGCACGATGCGAAAACGAGTCAATTCTTCGCGGCGATCGACCTTTGTTGTTCCTCCTGCGAGGAAGGGATCAATTCTCCCTGACCAATGAAAGGGAAAATCTCGCCACCACCTGTTCCTTCACCACGAAACGTTCGCATTTATTTTTATTTATTTCGTTGTTGTGGACGCGATGTCTGTTTTTTTTTATTCCGACAAAAAACCGCACAAGCGAAACGCGGGATATTTGTGTAAAAAGAAGAAACGGACAAACGTTAAACATTTATATCCGACTAACGCGAGTTTATTTATGCGTCGGGGTTATTAATGTCTCATTGGAAAAAAGGAAATTGATGATACGTTTAGAATACAAATTGCGACATTATACAAAATTTTATGTTAACAACGCCATTAACATTATCGAACTATAATTCACGCGGCAATTTGGAAACCGCGAAACGTGCGTGAGAGAAATATTTGCAATCGCAATAATTCCCGTGTGAGAGAAGATAACGACACTACATGGAGATAATTTGACGAGTTGATTTGTTCGTAATTTATATGCGCCTGAGAGATACATTTGAGATACGCTCGCGATTTTGTTTTTTTTTTTTTTTTCCCACACCTACGCGAAACAAATTTATTCGAGTTTAATTACAGTCCCGATTGAAAGATCGCTAATTTATTCCTAATTAAAAATTCGCAGACACAAGGAAACTGATAAGTCCATTTTATCGAGGGATCGGTCAGAGACTTTCGATTTTTCGGAGTCAAAGAAAAAAAAACTATTTGAACGAAACACTTTTTCTTCAACCCTCTCGAAAGTCACGTAATATTTTTGGCCTTTCCAATGAGAGACTGACCCCTCGGTGAGGGGGAATTAGCGACTTGTTTTCGCGAAAGCTCTCCCGGAGTCTTAAACCCGGCAAGGATGAGCTCCCGTTGCCGGTGGTTCTGTTCGCGATACAATAGCGTCCCGCGGCGCGAGCGCGCATTATACCGCCCGGATATTTCCTCGCTCCGCGCTCCGGTGTCTCTCGCGCAAAAGGGAATATATGGCCCCTAACCGTCTCCCATTATGCGCGCACCGATCGAGGGGCCCGTTTCGAATCTCCAGGAAGGGGTGCCTGTAGCACCTTCCGTTTGCCGAGATGCCGGCCGAAATCGAGAAAGAGCGAGGCAACAAAAAGAATCTCCGGGAGAGTTTGCTGTCCCGGACGCGGAAGAAAAGGGGTGCGAGACACACACACTAGTCGGTCAGGGATGATGCTGTGGGAATGTTCTCACAGACGACATAGAAATCACCTGTAACCCCATATTGTGAATCCGGATGACGGGCCTCTCGAGAGCGGAGGAATACGCTTATACCCCTTTCCCTCCGGCGATCGGTGTCTCATTTGTAGCCGATAGATAATCGGAATCTCGAGCTTCTTACGATTTCGTTGGATCATTTCTCGAGAGACAAAGTTTTCGCGCGACATATAGATTATATATACTATCGACTTGCTATCGAGCGAGCTTCGGGGCGGAAAAAAGTCGGAAGAAACTTTCGCGTTACATTTGTGCGTAACGGGACAACTTCGGCGCGTCATTACGTGGTGTTATCGAAAGTTAGGGAAACTGACCGATATATTATGCCAGTAAAGCTCGAAGTTGCGCTATTTAATCAAATTTCCGAGCGAAGAGCGCGAGCGGGAAATTGTCGCGACAAAAAGAAACGCGCGAGCGATCGAACAGCGATTTTCCGCGCGCGCGCGCGCGCGATTTGCTTCCTGAATTTTTACTGTTACGGGGCAAACACACGAGTGAAAGGCTGTTTTTCCCGAAAGAGGCCGTTTGATAATACTCGCAATCTGCTATCTCAAATATTTGCTCTCTTTTTCTCTCTCTCTCTCGCGAGAGTGGAATTAATCGCCGAGCGCAGGGACGAGCTCCGCGAAAATTTTGCACGGGGGTAGTAAAGGCTTCGTGAAATGTGAAGCGAAAATATATATCTCCAGCGGACCACCGCCGAAGGCTTCCCTCCCTCCCTCCTTTCTCTCCTCTCGGTATCTTTTCTCGCGCATCAAGAAACACGCGCAACCCTTCGGCCAACGAACACGGGGCCGCCCCTTTTAATTTTAATTTCCTAGCAAAATCCCCTCCTTTGTAAGTAGAGCGAGTAGAGCGGGCTAGTCGATTACCGGAGTGAAACAGGGCGGTCGAGAAGAGGATGAAACAACCGCCGCCGCCGACCGACGACGGCAGAGTGACAGAAAAAGAAAAATGTGGGGAAGGAGGAGGGAAAAGATGGGGTGCAGCAACGCTAGCGGTGAGGAGCTACGGTTTTCCACGCACATCATCCCTTTTACATTTTAATTTCTCCCCTTTTGCACCGGCTTTTCCCGAAGAGTCTTCCGTCTCTCGTTTTCGCCCTTCCACCGCCTAGGTAGTAGCATCCCTTTAACATTATAATGTTCCCTCTCTGTGTGCGTCGGTGCCTTCTTGTCGCCTGCTCTTTCTCTCTCTCTCTCTCTCTCTCACTCTCGCGCGCGCTCGCCCTTTGCCCTCCCGCCTCTGCTTCGCTCAATTTTTTTTTCTACCCCTTCGACGGTGTAACGTACCGATTTATGGGTTAGCAGGCGAAATTCTAAGGAAATGTTATGCCACCGACCTGGAATCAATGTGAAAACCGTTGAAGGTGATCGAGCGAGGCACTTTGAAGTGCGGCGTCGTGCTTGGGTGGTCGAGATTACACGTATTCAAAAATCGCGATGTATATACTCGCATAAATAAGGAGGAATTGTGTGATTAAAAAAAAAACTTTGCGCATAAATTATCATTCCGGCTGAGATCTGATAATAATAAATGTCTGGTCTTGAGAAACGCAATCTTCTAAAAAGAGAGAGAGAGAGAGAGAGACGCAGACTTTTTCTTTGAATATTTTTGCATACGCCTAAAAGTTTTGCGTAAAAAACGATTGATGCCATAAAAAACGCATCTAAAAATTAAACTATTGAATTGATTTTGCAATACATCTAATTTTCAAGATTTTAATTATATTTGTATTTTTTGAAAAAATCATACAGATTATATATTTTAAAGAAATGAGTATTTTTACAGAGTTCGGATGATTTTGTAAAATGTGTTTTCCATACGTCGCCACTTTCGTTTCCCGGCGCGCTTGGGAATTTTATCCAATATATACGACACATTCTCAGATGTATAAAAATTTTATTGAATCTCTTGAAACTCTCACCGCGATCTTCCCTCCCTCCGTTCCCTCCTCGTCGACCGCGTCGTCCGGAATCTATCGCACGATTTCTAAACATATGCATTCTCCCCCCTTCCCCCCGTTGTCGAATGGAATCAATAACGGAGACCGTTGGAACGATCGCTCGGATTATCGGAGCGCACCCGAAAATCTATCTATCATACGAGGAAAAAAAAAACGAAGATTGAAACCGCGCTCATGTGTGTGCGTGCGTGCGAGATCACGGCGCACATTACTACAAAACCGACGCGACGGAAATTGGATTAAAGTGTCGGAATTATTCGCGGGGACTTTGCATATATAGACGTGCGTGCGCGTCTCGAACGTATCTCGGCAATTGTCCCACGGCACAATATGCGCGCCGTGTGTGTGTGTGTGTGTATGTATATTCTATTCGGATGCAACGGAAGTTGCCTCCTGCTCCGTCGTCGAAGAAAAGATCCTCGCGACGACGAAATGTCGCGTTTTTTTTTCGACGGTTAGAACGGCGTTATCCGATTACAGAACGCTTTCTCCTGTACGTAAAGCTCTTCTTCTTCGACAAATGATATCGACGAGATGAGAACTCGTATCTCCTTCACGTTTCGAAACTTCGGTGTAATTACACACGGAGGATCTCGACGATTTCTGTTACAATCTTCTTCAAGTAAATTAGTTTTTTTTTTTTTTTAAGTGCACTCCAGGGTGTTCGAAGTCTTAAACCCAATTCTCTTCAACAATTTCGAACATCAGCTAAGGTGACAGATAAAGGTGCGTGAGACGGAGTTAATCTGCTTTGGATAATTGTGAGATCGGACTGTGGAAATCTGAACGTAACAGATAAGAGAAAAGTCGCAGGAAAAAAATCTTTTTCGCTGTTTTTTTTTTCCGATAGAGAACGTGGATGTTTTTTTCTACGGCACACTCACCCCTCAAAGTGAGGAACACGCAGGTTGAAGATAGGGGGAAAAAGTCGTTCGGAGAACGATTTTTGTGATTGATGATTTACATGACGGACCGCTCGACGTCGTCGTTGACGTCGACACACGTTGGCGTGTCGAGGGCAACAAACTTGGAGAATAGCCGATGACGTACGGCGCCCGCGGTCTGGCGGCGTGCGATTTATTTTACAAGGTGCAGAAGTGCAGAGAACTCTTGACCGCCCATTGCAGTAACATAACGAGTAGCCGGGGAGCACTTCTCCCGGGGAAGCTTGATGGAATACTGACAAGAAGAGAAACAACACATCAGGTCAGGACGCGAGGGTCCGTCTCTCGACGAGAGAGAGAGAGATTTGCATTTACAACGCAATTGTGCGTCCCAATGCTATATATTCACCGACGATCTATATAGACCGTCGGTGTCTCTGTTGTCTCTAATACAACAACGTCATATGCCCGCCTCCTCGTTATAATCATCAACTGTTTGATTTTTAATAACTTTATACGGTCGAGAGGAATAAAACTGACATTTGTACGACAATTCGATAAGCGCATCGTATAAAAACCAAGAAGCAAACGATCAAACTCGAAATAACAAAAACTGATAAACAAATAATAAAATAAATAAAAACTGACAGAAAAGAGAGAAATAAAAAAAAAAAAGACAAAATTAAAATAGCGAAAACACACACACACACACAGAGACTGTATGTAGTAACGGGAAATTATTAATTAAACGGTAAACATTATCAATCGCAAAAAGATATTCAAACAGTCTTGCGCTGAAGATACAATAAGGGAAGGAGAAAGAGAGAGAGACGCGCGCGCGATTATTATTCATTATTAAACCGGCGGCCGCTACGTAAGCGATTCGGTGTTTTCCTTGTAAATATGTCGGCGCTCTCAGCACTCTCGAGAATGGCTACCAGCAAGATGGAGCAGAAATTATCCTTCGCCAAATATTGTCCCGCGCCAGGATCTACAATCGGGAACATCGCGCGCGCACTGACCGCTTCGCGCGCGCGGAAACGAGAGCGAGAACAAAAGAGAGAGAGAGAGAAAGAGAGAGAACGCGTCCCGGAGATCCTGGGGACCCGAGCGAGCGCGCACGGTCGTCGCCGTGAATCTTTGGATTAAGACGAGCTGACGCGGCACGTGCTAGATCTTCTCAATGCCGGCCTCCGCGAGGCACCATCGAGTGACCATTGGTCATTGTCGCAGGAGGGAAACGCAAAAAGGAAAGAGAACCGGTTGCCACCTGCCAGGATAAACGGCAGCACGCGCTAGCGCAACGCTACGCGGTCCAGCGATCGTTTCAAAAGGGACGACGTGAATAAAAGCGCTATTTATAAGAGCCGCTTGATTGAGAAAAATCAAAAGGATTGAACAGTCGTCATTTGTGTTGCGAAGAGACAAACCAAAGTTTCGTGAAGGTGAATCGTTTGAAACGTTGTTCTCTTAATTTTTTTTTTTTTAGGACTTTGAGCTTTTCCGCAAGGCATTGATAAAAAAAAACAAACATGTTTCATTAATTCTGCAGAATTGCGGAGGTTGTTGCGTTTTTTGTTTGTTTGTTGAGAAAAAATCGTTCAAAGCTCGAGCGTTTCGCCAACAGACGGAAGAAAGCGTTTGTTGGTTACTGACCGTGGCGGCGACACTCGCGAATTAGCATATTATCCGTTACGGCAGTTGCTCGCCTTTTTTTTCGCGGCGTGATCCTTCCCGCGGAGGATCAGCAGCCCTCTTCCTCTTTCTTTTTACGGTCATCAGTCGGCTCGGCACGTTGACCAGGCGCGATTCGCTACAAGCTCGTCAAAAGGCTGCCAACCCCCCCGTTTTGACCGCGCGCGAGAGACTCTCTCTCTTTCTCCTTCTTTGCGACTAACTACTCACGCACGCATGCACGTTTGTGATCGAAGACGTACACGCCGTCCGGCAAACAATGGGAAATCCCGGCCGGTCTTCGCCGGAATGAAATCGGATAGGATTGGCCAACGCCCCGGGATCGTGACCTGCGCTGGTCCTCCTGGCAACACCTTCTTGGACGCTGTTCACGTGGAAGGGGTAGTCAGAAATTCAATTCCACCCCGAACGACGTCGGTGCCGGACGCAGATTTCGTGAACGACGACGACGCGCGTTCGCGTTTTCCTCGTCTTACACTGAAGATTTTTACTACCATTGTGAAAAGAAATCCTAATCCTTCGGCGACCTCACGCCGAGAGGTTTGAATTTTTTTTCCACAATAATTTGCAAAAGATTGCCCAAAGGAGTATTTTTTCCCGAACAGTCACAATCTAGAAAAGTACACGATGATTTTGCATTTTAACTTTTTCTCAGATTTACTAAATAAATATTTTATACCAAAAAGCCATTCTCTTCTTATTCAAGAGAGAAAAGGAAAGAAATGCAGTTTTTCCAAAAGAAAATCGAGTGACTCGAACAGGATGTCGCTCGCAATCACCGATCGAGTCAATGCGAGGATTTTTCTATTGGATCACGAGAGAAACTACATTTTTTCTCGCTACATTGTGTTTTCGGCGACATCAATTATTTTTCTAGGATTTCGATCGATCGATCCACCGCAACCTTTTCACTCCCGGTTATGTGACCCCGGACTTAGCGGTAAAGATACGTTGCTTCCCCCTTTGACCTCTTGCCCGGCACGAATTACACGCTCGTCAAAGTTAATGACACCGGTAATGATCGTTCGGTTTATGAGGCGTTCGCGTTCTCTCTCTTTCTCTCTCTTCCCGCTTACCCCGAAAGGGAACCACCGCGGCAGAGGGGGAGGAGGGTCCCGGAGGATCCTCGATGACTGATGGTCATCGCACGACCAGTGGACAGCGTCGGGTTAAGGGTCAGATCTTCAGCTAATCCTGATTAATCGCGGGTCCTCGTGTCTTCTTTCCTTCAAGTACGAAACAACAGGGGAAAAGGTTGCATTTGAAAAATTTCCGACGAGCGCTTGCGAGCTCGTGATCGTCGCGTTTCGTTTCGGGAAATCCGTGTCGATTATACAACCGCGGTCTCTCGGATCAGAGGAAAGCGCACGAGGACTGAACCATCGACTATCGCCGATGAAGCGGAATGATGCCGCAGTAATATGCTAATTAAATTCTGAATCATTATATTTATTTATTTATTTCTTTTGTACGTATGCGATCTGTGTAAAACATTTTGAAAAACAATTTTTGTAGCAAATGCATCAAGGAATGAAAAAAAACTTCGTACACATACATTTGCCGAGCGGAAGAATGCGGATTTTCGGTTATCCGGCAACGACGACGTGAAATCCAATTTCGAGCTAGCCGGTTTATAACTGCATTCGAGGAAGGAATTTTTGCGCAGGAAGCTACTAGCCGCAATCAACTTTACGAGATTTTCTAAGAGAAGAGATACACGTTCCGACTTGAAGAAACGTCTAATACAATAAAATTCTTCTTTGGCCAAGTAAGACTCACATAGGGACGTTACAATATTAGCGATGAAGAGAATTTTTCTTCACGAGCAAAACTCGAGCGAAACGAATCGCACGTACGTACGTGTGTACGTCAATTTAATTATTGACTTTAATTTATGTTGCGCAAGTCCATCCATACGCCGCGTACTTTTTTGCTCATCTTTTGTTTACTTGTTTGTGTAACTGCTCTGATGACGTTTGTTAAAAAAATAATTATTAGACACGTAAATATTAATTATAATCACAACAATTTTCAACGTTTCAAGTATTTGAAGTATTTTTTATTATTATTTTGTGGCTCTACGCAACATGAATACTTTGTTACAATTTTATTTGTCAAATGTCCGGCAATTCGATAATTTTTTCTCTATGATAAAAATCATCTGAAATCATCACGTTGACGTGAGTGAAGAAAAAAACGTGTACGTGTGCCTGTACCAGAAACGCGACTCGTCCGATGGTCTTCCGATGCGATTTCGATTCACCGGTGCATTTTAGCCGGAGTGAGTTTTAGACGTGACATATTACTAATATCCATTATAGCGACGCGATGCAGTCGGAGGAGGACCGGTAACGTATATACGAGGCGCGCAAGAACGCGTCGCGCGCATTACGTCCATCCGCAAAGCAGAAAAACCTCCCGACGAGACACGCCGGAGGGATTATGGTCCTCCGATGCTGCGGCGTGTGAGATGCAGGTCATCATCTCTCACGCGCGCCCATTTCCCTCCCCTTCTCTCCTCCCCTAATGAAAGCCGAAGGAGAAGCGCGAAGGCCGAAGGACGCGTGCGGAGAGAGAGAGAGAGAGAGATCAGAGGAGGAACCGTTGTCCTGCGGGACGTCCTCCGGACACCAGGTGGCCGGGATCGGGGGCCATTACGCTCGGATTAATTGTGATGCAAAAACTCACGGTGGCTAACGGAGTGATAGGAGTGTCCGTCTTCAACGGACCGCATTCCGGCTCGGCCCGGCCTTTTTGTTACGCCGTCAGCCGAAGAGTGAGAGAGAGAGAGAGATCGCGCGCGGCATAAGTTATCAGCGTGATTAAACAAGGGATCGTCCCGATGCGTTTTGAAACTCTCGGCAACGGTCAAGTTGTTGCAAGTGGCGGCGAAGACTTGGAAGGATTTTATCTCTCAAATCCAAATGGAAATGATTTTTATTTTACTCGTCTTGAGTTTTTTTCCATAATCGATATTTTCGGTATTTAAATAAATATTCCTCAATGAGCACCAGATAAGTGCCACTGATCGGGCATTCATTAAAGAAATAATTACAATAAAATATTTACACGTGCAAAGTGTTAGAAACTAATAATTAAAATATCTAATAATTATTTCTTTAATAAATTTACCGTCATTGGAAAACATTTTTATATATTGTACACGTACACACAGGCGCACCTAATTTCTTGTTAACTTTAAAATTTTTTCTTCTTAAAATAAATCCAATTTTTTCGTCGCTCTATCGTTTAAAAAAAATTCAAGAAATTAATTTAGCGGGAAATTATCCGCAGCAATTTCTCCGGCGCGTCTCTCTCGCGTTAACTTTCTTAGGTAGTCCCTGGCTCGCAAGCTCGCGTTGGTCGTTTCGCTCCGCGCGTT
>QVNZ01024114.1:0-11235 GCA_014825645.1 Pseudomyrmex dendroicus | reverse complement strand
ACATATATAAGCACATTCTCTGCATAACATCCTGCAAACGGCTCTTAAAACCGAATTTATTTAATTCATTTATTTGTTTAAAGACTGTAAAGCCCTGAAGAATCTTCTTCTTGTTTATTATCAATTTTAAATCAATAATTATTCAAAGACAGATGTGAAAGGCTCGAGTGTGAAACAAGATGATTAGATATGTTTCAAGTGTCACGTATCTTGTTTCACGCACGAGCCTTTCACGTATCGTGTATTTATTCAACATGTATTTTTAAACAACATGTACACGATTATGTATTATTATGTAGGACACAAAAACATAATGCGCAGTGTTTTAAATTTGTTTGCATTTTTTTCTTTTCCTGCGATAATGCGCGCCGGTGCTCAGACGATTCAACTGCAAAGATCTACACGCCGCAGAACCGGTTTTCTTTCTGCGACGGCGATTCCGTGACGTGGAAAAAGCAAACCATTCTCTGCGGTAAGAAAGGTAAAGACGGTAAACTAACACACAGAGAAGAAGAAAGTGCCCGGGAAAACCACGTGGAAACTCTACCTTTCCTGTACGCTTCCTTCAAGATTTTTTTAAGTCGCTCATCTACGCCCGAAGTTTTCGCACTCTCGTCGTGCTCTTCCCCCGCTTCTACCGCTTAAATAAGAAATACAATACGGAGCTTTTAACGTTCTAGACGTTGTCGAGGAATGGCAACTCGTCTTATTTCTTTAATCTGTCTTTCGAGATCGACAGCCCTGTTCTTCAATTTTCTTTTGCATTCTCTGGAACACGGCGCACCGTGTACCTGTTCTTTCTTCTTGCTCTAAATACGCTTTTCTCCATAAAGAAAATCCGAAAATATCGATCAAAGTAAGAATGTATTTTCTTTTTTTTTTTTTTTTTTATTGTATAATATATAAATTTTTGATGTGGATGGAATCTCAGATTTTTCTCTCGATATAAAGCAACGTTGCTCTTTTCTACGCTCTAAGTTACGACGAGTTCGACTCAAGAGCGCAACGTATATCATACAATATATACGCGCGCGAGACCAATACATCCAATCAACCTCGTGAAAATATCTCGAATATTTTATCACTCCCTCTCTCTCTCTCTCTCTCTCTCTTTCTCTCTCGCTCTCGCTTGCTCGTACAAACTTGTCTATAAAAAAATGTATTTAAAATAAATATGCCCCATATTCAACATCGCGCAGCAAACTTCTACTGCAGACTTTTTGCCGGTGCATATGTAGAGTACGAAGTACGAACCGCATCGAGTGCTCGTCTATATCCATAAAATCTCATGTCAGTCGAGATCTGTTATTTTGCCGTCCGAATGATCGAGTCAGCTTTCCGAGAGCGACGGAATATTTTTTTATTTCCCGGCCGATACACGCTTGCACATTAAAGAAGACACACCGTCTCTTTGCCGTGCGAATTTTTGACAAAAACGCTCAACATTCATATTGCGATATTTTTCCTCTTACAATACCTACAAATGGAAACGCGAGTGGCGCGATTGGAAATCGCCCCGTTGGAAATCTTTTTCTTGTATGAATTATTTGAGTTTCACCGATGCAATAACACTTCTATGTGATAAAAAGTGTAATAAATTAAAAAGAAGAGCAATATAATCAATTCTCAGTTAGAAAAAAACTCGTAAAAAACTAGCAGACTTTAAAAACATAATAAAAAATAATATGTTGCAAAAGTTAGAAAAGCGTTCGTATATAAAGCGAACAAACAAATATATTTCGCTTTTATTACATAAGCAGTAATGTTAAACGACGCGTGCGGAACGAAAAAAAACATAGACAGCTTCTCCAGACTCTTGTTTCAAAAAGTAACGATCTTATTGCTTGTCACTAGATGAAAATTCACGATGAAAAAATGTTGTCTTGCCGCAAAAAAAGACTCGGAATGTCTTCGTCGAAATGTAATTTTTCGCTCGACGAACGTTTCCAAACTTCAACGTAAAATAACGAAATAGCGACGCAAGATATATCTTGAGAAAGAAACTCGGACGCAACTCAGTAATGATATGTTCTTTAAAAGACAAAAACTAGAGCGCAACGAAATAGAAATGGTCTCTTTTTTTATTCACGCGCATATTTCTTGAGTCAACTGTCGTCTTTTAACGATTCAACTGCGCGAAGTCGCATTTGATCCTGCGGTTAATTGCGCGGTGATGAAACTGCAACGACCAATAGTGCCACGTATCAATAGATAATATGACATTTATTAGTAATTCCGTAAATGTAAATATCATTATTGCATGCAATAACCGGTTTGTCGGTTATGCCCTGCGAAACAATAATTTATAATTTACACAAACAGGTGATTAATAATTCTATAAATTAATAACTTTATGGAACAGGTAATATTCTACTGTATAATGTCCACTGCATTTGTACATGCCACGCATACGGATTGTTTTTTTTTCTTTTTTTTGTTTTTTAATATTTTCCAGTGTAAAAGCTTGCATGAAAAATTGAAGAGAGCGACGCGGTAACGTACTCGTCGCGTTAGAGAAAATAAATTGAAAACAGTTTTAAAAACTGTTCTATATCCCATACACACACACACACACACACACACATACGCACATATACATACACGCACACGCATATACAAATAAACAAAGGAAGTAATGACAAATGCACTTGAAGCGCGATCGAATATTTGCAACTCTGATACAGTCACCGAGCGCAAATAACAAAATCTCGATCGCCGTAATAGTGGAACAATTTATCCCCTTCCCTCTCCCATGTATTTCCGTATTAATTCAAAGGGATATTAATCACCAAATTCTATTAAAGCCGCGCGAGATAACTCCTGTCAAAACTGTGTAATGTCGGCCGGACATTCGTAGATTACTATTAATGTAACGCGCCCGCGGTATATAGAGGGATGTATTTTAATCCTTTTAATCAGGCAGTACGGCTGCCACGATGGCTTAATTACATCCGAGTGTTATCGAATGAGCTGGAAACTCTTTTTATGCACGACTCTTTTATTGCGTTTTAACGGGAAAACGAATTTAAAAAAAAAAAAAAAAAAAAAAAAGAAAAAAAGATTTTTTCACCGACACTCTCTAAACGCGCTAACTCGATACCCGTATCGTATGCCGTGTATAATATAGCATCGCGGCGTCGAAATAAGAGAAGATAAGGCCGACGGAAAAATCGGCGCGTTTATTTTAACACGCGCGACGTATGTCGGTTTGCATGCATCGTACCGTTCACGTAGAAAAATTGAAATATGATACGGAACCTTCACCGGAGTGCTCTGGTAATTTCACGGTGGTCTGCACTTCATATTGTCGTATATACGTGAAGCGCTCAGGGGCGACAGGGGGTGTCATTTAAATGACACTTAACAGGTCCTATCACAGGCTCTCTATTTCACGCCACGGTCCAGTCTTGAACATTGTCGCAACAAAACTGTCCGACTGCTGTTCGAAATCGATCGACGTTTTATCGTAGCCGAGAATTATTTTCCGTATTTACTGTATTTAACGTCGCACAGTAGGAGTCAGACCGTGCAAACTCCGAAGTCATATTGACTTTATTCAACCAACGAGAATTTCATTCAACGATGTAACGAAGCGCGCGGATGAGGAATTTAACGATCACAATGATGTTAACGACGTTGCGAAATAGCCTCGATACAAATGTTGTTCCGGCGATTTGCTAAATGGATCGCAAAAAGCGAGCTTAGTTTATCGAATGCTGATGGTGGAGAATGATGGGAGCGTGACTAGAATTCAATTAAATCAAATGGACCAATAGGAGGAGGGGGAAGGGAGGATGAGCCGTCCCCTACCGACTGACGATTATACAACAGTCATCCCTTTTCATGCCTCACACAACCGACCCCTTTCAAGCCGGATTGCCACCGGCGTACGCTGCTCGATGACCTAAGTTTTAATGCCCGAATCAGTGAACGCGCAGGGCTTAATAGATGGCCAAAGCCACCCCCGCAGCCATTGCACTTTACCGTAAAGCCGGGGCCTTTGAAATGTCGCGCGTGCCATGCATCGAACGTTATTCGCAATTTATCGCTATACGCACGGAACAAAGAGACCGCCCATCTCTCGTCCGGGAATTTCTTGTATACTTTTATTATTAACTTATGTACGTGCACTGCATTGCGTCGCGCAGGGCGCGTTTCACCTCTCTCGTTGAATTAATTTATTACTAAATGAACAACATCGAACACAGAGAGAATAGTCTCTCGATAAAGCATGTACATAGTATAAAAACTCGGCATGTAGTAAAATAACTCGGAAAAATTGATTGACGGATTGTATTATAAAAAAAAAAGAAAAAAAGAAAAGAAAAACTGTAGACGAATCAAAGTGCAATTTTAGTTTATTTCTTTCTTTTCTCTCGCGATATAACTGCATGAAATAAAATTGCGTAAAATAACGCTACGTGTGTGATTTGAATCTCTCTTGCTTGACGAAGTCTTCGGCGAGAAGAGCGCGATCGATTGCGTTAAATCGCTGGCGCAATATTTGCAATCGAACTGTACAGTCTCAAAGGAGAGGACGCTGTCGGTTCGCCTGTCGGATTACCGGCCGTGTCGCGCAATTTTCAGCAACATAATGCCAATATACATTTGCATCCCGTAGTAGGCCGCGGCTCAGCCGCCGCGGTTTCGTGCTCCGGGTTTCGTGTCTCGCCGCCCGTTCCAGCTATGTATATTATGCACACATGACACACGGTCGCAGTATTCCCGTGCGAGCGAGTGATACGTGTGTAATGGGGCTGCGGCGAGTGCGCCACGACCTGGTGTATGGACGCTATTCCATCTCTGTTTATATATCGCGCGAAAACGAAATGATTCGGCGTTTTGTTCCGTTGCGTCGCGCGGCTGTTAGTACTTTGTCGTGAATAACGGTAAATAATAATTGAAAAACGGTCTCGATTTTACTTGAGAATCCAGAAGATACAACTAATGCACTTTTACTGCTACCAGGTAATTTGTTCGGATCATACGATGTTTTACATTGTACATTTTTTTATACTCGACGGCAAAATAATCACGAATCAACATACGCGGCCTTCATAAAATATGCGACACTTGTCGCACGCGACACACTGCAAAAATCAAAATCTATGTATTTAAGACAAAATCTACTTAAAGAAAAAAAGTGTTACAATTTATTTCCATCG
This sequence comes from Pseudomyrmex dendroicus, assembly GCA_014825645.1. NCBI lineage: Eukaryota > Metazoa > Arthropoda > Insecta > Hymenoptera > Formicidae > Pseudomyrmex > Pseudomyrmex dendroicus. Next base: position 6,070 of record QVNZ01024114.1, on the reverse strand, counting down.
TAGCACCGAAACTATGTTATTACGGTAATACAAATTCATATTTAAAATGAACATTATCACATGAATATAAATGGATACAACTTTTCAAAATGGTTTCTTTTTTTGTTATTATGATTCGTTTTTCTTATTTGAATAAAATATCGTTTGGTAATATAAATTGTTCCACAAAACTCGGACTAAAATGTAATTTGTAATCCAAATAATACTTCATTTTGGGCGAATGTATGCTGTGCATACAGGATTTTTCAGGCACGCGCGCGCCTGCAAGCTCATGGATTAACGATTAGAACTCTTGGCGTGAGCTTTATCGCGTCGCAGGATTTACTGCCGGTCGCACGAGGAAGATAGGGCATTGGAAAACCGACATGACCTCCGTTCTTTCCGAAGAAAACGCCCCGGCAAACTTCCGCGAGGTAGCGGAATTCAGCCGTGCGCGTGCCAGCGGGTAAAACTGAAAATCTTATATACCGAGTTTTGTAAACAGATTTCGCAGGATTAAACTCCAAGATTCTAGCTGGCAAACGACTATTGAATATTTATCGAAAAGTTTACGTGTTACACGTAACATTTAATGAATGTCTTTCCCGCGCACATTAATCAAGTTGAAATTATAACCTTGTAATTCAAGTACGTACTCGGTATTTATCGCGACGTTTGTGATTTATTTATTTTCAAAAATTTAAATGCCCATATTTAACGTCGCAAACAGGTAAAGTAATTGAACATCAGTAAATAAAAACGTTTAAGACTAAATATGCAAGGAAAATGTTAAGAATGAAATCCTTAATATATACATGAATTGTCGTCTTCAAATTGCAGATAGACTATCAAGCGATCATATGTCGAATACGAAAGAGAGAGAGAGAGAGAGAGAGAGAGAGAGAAACTTACAATGAAATAAATTTCCATATATATAGAAATTTACTCACTGAATTCATGAGAGTGGAATGCTCTAGAAATTCCTTAGAAAACATTCATTAAACGAACTTAGGGAAAAAACACTTCCTTCCAAAAGTTCGAAACTGTATACTCGTTATGACGAAATCGCAGGGAGGTCAAAGGTCGCAAAAAGCGACAGCGGAGACAAATGCTCAAAACAAAACAACGATTGTGAAGATCTTATATTGAGTCTTCTTTTCTTTACTGTTTTACAAACGAGGACGGTTACAGATACAGTGTCCGCCATGATGCGGAGGCGCAATATGGGATTTCGAAGTCACGTCATTACGATGCGCGCCGGTTGCACACGCCGTGTGCGTATTAGCATGCGTGAGTAACGACGAATCACATATGCAGGCGATACATACTAATATGCAGTTTCTCATTAGTTAGAAAGCCGTCTTAGCATGATCATTCAATCTGATTGGTTTCCCCTTACACGGCCGTTTACGCGATAAGCAGTAATTAGCTAATTTATGCGCCTCCACGCGCGTCGAACGTGGAATATCTCTCTTTATCGCGCGCGGCAGATTCTCTCGAGTATTTCTTAATAATACAATTTCTGAAATAATACTGATGAATGTTACACAATATACACGTTGAAAACGTTCGCCGGTCTGTTTCATTCGAGAGCAGATACGCGCGCCTTGAAGATATATATTTTTTCTCTCTTTTCGGATGATATAATTCAGTTTAATCTCCGGGTAAAATCCGACGAACAAGATAAAAGATTAAGTGGGTAGTATCTCGCTGAGATTTGGAGATCTCGAAAAATGGTATTTCGCTCGGTCGTTAAGAGATGCGCGCGTATCCTCTGATCGATACGCGTTGCTTTCATGAGATATCCAATCTCGTACGTGCAAATCGTATCAAGCGCGTTGGACTTCCCTGAAGAAAGCGATCCTTCCAAACTGCAACGGCGCTGGCAACATAGAAACTCGATCTCCTCCTCGTATATACACGTCGAGTACATACGCTATGCCCCGGAGAAAATACTCGGCAGCGTATTTCTTCCAAGAGTTATTGAATTTTATCTAATGACAAGAGCAAAGATTCCGTTGAAAATTTAATTATGTAACATTTCGATATATATATTTGTATACAAATGTAGAAAATTGTGCGTTAAATACGTAATAAGTAAAAAGGAAGAGTTTTATCATATTAAATAATTTTTTGGACTTATTTTTCTTGTGCGCGTTATGAGGTTTGTATTTGCAACTAAAATGTCAGATCGAATAAATTTTAATAAGTTTTTGTAATGTATTCTATTATCATTTAGTATTTTTATATAGTGATAAATGTGTGTGTGTGAGTATGCGCGCGCGCTCGAGAGTTTTCTCTATGAAAACCATCGCAGACTCCGTCAGCAAACATCTCTTTCGAGTTAAGCACACTACGCATGTGTAACGCATATTGTAACCCATACAACGTAAACAATATGTAAGTACTTCCTTGTTCGTGATGAAGAGCCAAGGCTGTAGTCGCAGTATACGAAGCATTTTCGGAGAATCCAATTTTCCAAGATTCTCAGCACCTTATATATATATATATATATAACCCGGTATTATCTCTTAAGCGCGCTTGCTCCATAATGGTCTCGGTTAGGCTGGGGACACGGGCGCTTAGTAAACACACCTATTTCACAGCAGTAAATCGCCGACGTAAACGGCGACGGGGCGTGCTAGATCCCGACGAGACGTCGAGGATATTCTTTTCATGTAACTAACATAAGCACGTATGTTTGTGTGTATGTCTGCGTCTGATTTCACAGCGGATAGAAATTTCTGATAGAAATACTGGCAGTATTACGCGAACTTCCTTTTACGAATCATTATCGGAAATAACAAGCGAGTCGGGATGCGTAGCGCGTTACGATGTGATTAAAACTGATACGAGAAGAAGTTTGTTTGCGCGTGTGTGTATATAAGTGTATAGCACATCTTTCTAATAAAAAAGTATACACATAAATAATATTAATCGTGTGTAATACGAAGGCGTTGAGTAAATGTGCGCATTATGTTTATTAAAAATTCGCGTTAAAACATTTGCGAGAACGCAGCGCGGTGTATAACGAGCAATTTTTTAATCACCTCCCGATATGCCGCATAAAAGTATGAAAAGTTGCTTCGCCGTAAAAGCCGGAGAAATTCGGACAAGAGTTTCGGTCGGCCAGGCTCTCTCGATTTACGTAAAACCATCAGTCGCAATCTGGAGGCTAAGTTATTACACTGTATGCTCAAAAGCTCCAATATCTACCCTTCACTCTTGCCTTTCCCGTGCTCGTCTTCAGGCGAATTCGCTTAGCAAGAGAGATATGAGACGAGGTATTAATTTCTTCCGGAAATCTCGGTTATAGTAGGTCACATCTTATGACCATAATTTTCCTAAAAATTATTTTAAATCTCAGTATTATCTGGATCTGTTATCAATTATATCAATTCTATGGCTCGAGATAAACGCTGATGTGAAAGAAAAAGAAATGTAATAAAAGATATATAAATTTATATTGAAAAAATATTAAAATTAGATATGTATCGCGCCTCTCTCTCTCTCTCTCTCTCTCTCTCTCTCTCTCTCTCACTAACTTGATTATACTCTTTTACATTTTTATATAGTCTATCTATCTATCTATCTATATCTTCGAAAATGCAAATTTAATAAAACACCTCCATCAAACCGCATTTCAATGATGCAAAGAATGCATTATCCCAATAGTCGCGAATTTAATCGAAACTTCAATACTGAATTCATGAATAATAGCGTCATCTAACTTCATCTAATCTCGATGAAGTTTAAAGCTATTCCCAAACCTGTTTGCAATTCCAAATTGCAGGATACGCCATCCGGTTGTCGAGAGGAAACGATCGAACCGTAATAATTGTTTGAAGGTGTAGCGACTTGCTGTGTGTCCCGGCGAGCGGTGGACTGGCGCAGGAGAATTTGATTTCGGTTCAACGACTATTCGCCGAGCATAATCTCTATTGGTTCGCGAATCCTGTCAATGCAATCTTAACAGGTCGCTTTAGCCGAGCTCAATTAGATATATTGATATTCCGTATATAATATCGGCGATGCGCGTACGAGCGTATAAATATTCTATAGAACAATATTTTGGATCTTAATGAAAATATTCGCGGCCAATGGTAATATTCTCGGCAATTTTATTATAACGTATCGACCGTCATCGAATCGGACCGCGTTTGTGTAATCTGGCGTTGTTAAAACTTTCAAATACAAATCCGCAGAAAAGAGACACGTGCCGTAGAAATGCGTGCGCGGAACAATCTTCCTTTGCCATCGACTTTGATGACGATGCCAACATCTCTTCCGTTGAGCTTTGAAGAAAGGTGTTCTATTTTCCTCGGTCTCCCGTTCTCCCTCTCTCTCTATTGCGAGCAAGCTTTTCCTCCTCTCCTTCTCTCTCTTTCTTTCTCTTTCTCTCTTTTCTTCGTCACTATAAAAACAGAGACAAATGCAGACAGCTGGAATGGTCGAAAAGAGCACATATTTCTAGTTTTGCTTTTTGGCCCGGTTAGTTAGCTTTCTCTAAGAATTGTATGCTTTATTCCGCGATGATTTTATGTGTACTTGTAGTGCTCAGAAAAAAAAGCATTTTATACATGTCTATTACTTAAGGAATGCATATTTACTTATTTGTTGCAAAAGTGCACTGCGTCTCTTTTTGGTCTATTTGATATTATTTTTTAAAAAGCAATTAAAAAAAAAAACTAGAGAGAGAAAGAGAGAGATGAAATTTTTCACTAGTGCAATAAAATGAATTTCAAATTCGCCAAAAATTGAAACGCTGTTATCTATTCTTATCGTTGAAGTTTAATTCCACAGAAATTTTAATCCGCGTACGTGAGAGTTTCTGCTGAAAATCTCTTCGCCGAGTAATGCGCAAATCGCCGAAGCGGCTAATGCACACGATGTGGAAAATACCGCGAGCTTTCAGAGGCGCATAGTCGTTGGGGCTAAGCTATTACGTGTGCGCGATCCGGCAAAGCCGAAGGTATAATCTTTCTTCGAGCGAGCGTGATATCATAAACGGTAGCGTATATATAAAGCGTATATCTATCGCGCCACCGGGTTACATAATACGCGAACGTAAATAGAGGCATAATTCAAAATTGTATAAGACGGCGAGTTATACGATCCTATAACTCGCGCAGTGAAGTGATTGCATCCCGCCGATACGCTCTGATAAATATCTAGAAAGTTGTACGGCGCTGTAAGTTCGATGTGTTAGGGTGTCGTTCTTCCTTTTATGTGTAGCTCCTATCGCGATCCGTTCCGTGTCGCTCACCTATTCGGGCATCGATTTTTCGATATCCGAAGACGTGAGCGCGATTCTCGCGGTTCTTTTCAAAATTGTGTCGCGATTAAAAATGTGTTCGCGAATTAATATTTGCACGTCAATTTTCATAATTTTGTAACGTGCCGACGTCCGAAATAGCGCGTTCTCTTTTAAAAACTTCCGGGACAGTAACGAAATTCATGGGTTGCGTAAATTTACAATGGCAGCGTCATTTTTGTAATTCTCTGACACTACGCGTTATAACGTGAAAACCATGAAAACTCTCGTGACAGTTACAAAATTTATATGTGTCACAATTTGCAGCGTCAGTATACGCGCGCGCGTGCGTTTTGACGATCCGTCTCTCACGCTACTGTAACGCCTTCAATTTCCGCGACCGACATTTTTTCTGTGATCGAGGTCATCTGCGAAAATGATTAGCAAAAATTGGAAAGATTCATATTGTGTGTGAACATGAATGTAGCCGCGGGTTGCCGTGTATTGTTCGTTTTAGGAGTTGACGTCTATTCTCCGTAGTATATACCTCCGGAGAATAAACAAAACTGCATAATCTATTTGCCTGTCTGCCTGCCAAAAACTTTGCTCGGTGAGTTTTGCAAATAATATATATTAGTATGCAAACAACTGTACCTTCTAAAAAATAAATTTCCAAGACGGGGATTTTTTCTAAAGAAAAACTTAATTGGAAATATTATTGACATTAACACCGTTGTCTTTTAACATGGCTTTTAACACTAGATTTACCAGACCAGTCATTTTGACTGGTCGTGCAATTTCAATTCAAAATTCCTACTACATTATAACATTTGCTTT
>QVNZ01024113.1:0-11274 GCA_014825645.1 Pseudomyrmex dendroicus | reverse complement strand
ACTTGATAGAGATTACAGGTGTTACTTCGCGCGATGTGGAATTAATTTAAGTCGAATGATCGTTGCGCGAAATAAAATTTTGTTTCGGCCAATTTTGGGGGGAGAGGAGACGAAAATAATTTCGCAATTTTTTATTCAATCCAACAAATTTTGTTTTAGATAGAAGAAAGTATTACATAAGAATATTCTCGTTCTCTCGTTAATCGACTATCGATCGATATCGAATGTTTCTCAGCGAACGAGGAGTATGACGCGTAACTTCTCTAATTTCGCTGTCTTGGATCCGAGGTTATGATTAAATCCGTAGCTTCTCGCGCCACACTCCCGCCGCGCAGCTGCGGTTTCTGTCATTATAAACGCAAACGCTCGTACAGTGACGCTATTTGGGTCTCGCTGATTAAGCCTCAACATCAAGCCTCCGGTATGAACTCCTGCATTAAACAGCTTAATATTCTTAACCTAACCATGTGTGTGTGTGTGTGTGATATCATCTATTGTTAAAAAACAAAGAAAAAATAAAACGCGATAATTCGAAGCGATTTATGTTCATTTATTCTTAACGTGCGCATATAATAAATGCACAACTTGTCATTTTCGCATCGGCTGTCGCTCCTCATGCTCGTTCGGGAGAAAATTTAAGTAAGAGAGAACCATCCACCGCTATAAATCTGTGATAAGCTATCTCGTTTCTGGGGGGGGGGAACTCAATAGTGGATGAAGTGTATAATTAACACGTCGCGAGTTGAGTTACTTAATTAATTTTTCAGAACTACAGTAGTGTGCTATATGCGAGAGTGGACATAATCCACCGGTCAGATTTAACTCGGGCGATGTATAAACTACTTCCACCGAGAAATGTATCGATTCTGTGTTACAGCAGTTTAATTAGCGGCCTTTGAATTGCGCGATCATATGCACGTTTAAACTTACAAGGAAAATAATTTGAAAGAGAAAAGAGAGACTTCAATGATTTAAAACGCTTTTTAAACCATTATCTCACGATAATGGTTTAAAAAGGATAAACCCCTCGCCGCTCCTATTACTTTACAATTCATTTCGTCAAACAAAGGAAAGGAGGGAAAAAGAGAAAAAAAATCAATGAAAAAAGGTGCTAAATAAATCGAAAAATAATTAATGAACGAAGAAGACCCCAGTCTGTGTTAGGTAGAAGTGAAAGAAGAAGTGGGGAAAAAGATAGATATACACATTTAAACAGGATTTGGTGGAAAAAGATGTTGAGTTATTATCAGCCGGAGCTAAGTGAAACTTCCAATCTGCAATTTCGGTGAAAAAAAAACTTTTTTACAAAAGGTATTGGAATAACATTCTTTTAAAAGCGAAGAAGAGGATTCGCTTGATATTAATAAACTTTATATAAAAGTTATTACAATAAAATTCTTCTAGAAGAAAAAACAGGATTCACTCGATTTATAACGGCGAAAGAAAAACGATTCAATGGGTTTCTATGTTGAAATAGGTTTACTTAAAAAAAAAAAAAAAAAAAAAAAAAAACGATTGGATAAACGAATAAAGCTCAAAAGTTGAAATCTCTCCGATAAAATGTGATGTGTGTTAGACGAATGAGGTGAAAAATTGCTCTGGGGCTGTGGGCGCGCCCGCGCGCGATCGGCGGATAATAATTAAAGTAAGACATTTCCTCGGCGCGCTTCCATGCTATTCTCGGAAATTAATTTTCTGCGCACATTTGTGCGATAGTCGTTCGCTGCCACTTTTGCGACTATAACGACATCAAAATCGGACCACATCGCAGAAGCGAAGTCGCACGTAGAAATCACATCTGTATCGGCTAATAAAGCGAAACTCTGCGCGTTAGCACTTTGAAGTAGGCGACTGACCGACTTTACACCGCGCTTCTCACCGCTAGACCCTCAACGAAAGGACTCGTCTATTAGTTTTCCTGCTACGTGCTTCTCTCTCTCTCTCTCTCTATTTTCCTATTGTCATTAAGCAAATATGCGTGGTCACGACACACAGCTGTGTACGTTCCAAATATTCCTTTGAAGAACATGCACGTCGATATATCATTTGTTTGAAAAATGTTCTGAAAAAAAAAATAAGTCCTTTGCGCGTTATGTAACGCTCACTTTTGTCCCGCTGAATTTTTCGAGTTGCTTAAATATCATAAATTACTATAATTACGGATCCTTTCTCGGAGCTTTTCGCATTGTAGTCAGAAGTTGATTAATTTTCTTGTGTTGCTTCTCTGTGTGACTGTGAGATTGAAAGTCGGCGCGCGCGCGCTGAGTTCTTTATTAAAAAAGGCACCGGGTGAAAAGGTGCCTTTGAAAAATTTTCACGAATGTAAAATGTTTCAAAGGAAAAAAATGCGAAATTGTGCGTACGAAGCAAGCCAACGGAATATGAACAAGTATCAGTTATAAGGTTTTTTATTTATATACTTAAGCGCCAGAGCGTTTGCTCGTGCGACACACAATCTTTTATGTGCGAATTATAGAATATCAAGCTAATCTCTACTAGATTATTGCAAGATTCTCAAAACTCTCGAATTGTGCGTGTAACAACAATCAGCATATAAACTCACGCACGAGAGCTCGGTCTTTTTCTCTCTTCCTCGGTTTAATAAGTTTAATTAGATATATCATATGATTACCGGTAACGCGTTGGTAAATTTAAACAGATGTTCTAATTCTAGATCGCATTATTGATCCACAAATACCGCTAAGCATTAGACCAATATTTGCGTATTACTCACATGGGATTAGTGATGATGCGTCATCTTTTAATTTGTCGTATGTATTTGTAGCATAACGTGTGTAGCACATATGGCATCCTACCGCACGTACACGTGTTACTTGCCACATGATATTATTACTCGCACATTGTTACGTAACAATTTATTATTGAAATGCATTATCAAATTTTTTGTTCATCTATGAAAAAAACAAATTTGACTAAGGTTACAATAAAACAATTATGTTGAACATAATCATAATAAATAAACAAATCTTGTACACGTAAAATTTACGCAAGAAGAAAGCATTGTTGTTTTAATCTTAACATATTTATTTATTATCTAAATGTATATTTTATTAATAAGATAATTTTAATGACACGTAGAATTTAGAGATCGTCTCGTTTTGCGCGATGTGCACTTCCAATAACGTAAATTGAACAATTATTACCAATGATTTATTTGTGTGTTTATAATGAGCCAATCTTTGATATTATAATTACAGCATTATTGAAACATTGTGTTATGCTAATGTAACAGTACACCCCCTCTTGCGTGCGACTATCAGTACGTCGCTGCCGTGCGTTCGAAATAATATAATTGGGTCTCGATTTTCTGTGTGTCCCAACGAAAATTGCGACACACATGCTAAAAATAAATTTATCAATTTAAAATATAGACGACGCACTCTTTCCTTCGCACTGATTTCTCTAATTGCGAACGCGCATTTTCCCGTTCGGCGCAATAAATTACAATATATAACACGTTCTAATTGTTTCCGCGTTTAATATGAAATCCGATTTTGAACGACGGGCACTAAATTGTAAATGACGTCCCCGCGCATATTTCGCTCAACACGTGCGTTTGATGAAAGTGATATCGAAAAAGCGTTGGGGTATGCAAATTTATCGATCAACATCGAATCACGCGGTTCTAAATCTCTTATTGACATTTTTCTTCCACCAATTTTTTTCAATTAGCATCATATAAATCTCGTATTTTTTTTATGTATGATGTTTTTTATGGATGACGTTTCCATATATCGTAGATATATATGAAATACGTGCGGATGTCTTATAAATCTAAAGACAAATATAAAACAACAAGATGGGAAAGCTGTGCAAACAGCTTACGATCATAACTTTTATGACAATATCCTCTAATGATAAAATTGTATTTAGAAAGAAACGAAACACATATATATAACAAGTAATAAAATATGAAGAGAGTAAGGCAAATAAAATATAAAGAAGCATGAGAAAAATATAAGAAAGGAAAAGTAAATAAAGAATAGAATTATATATAGAAGTTATATATACGAAAGAAGAGAATGGGATCTCCAACTTTTGCGACGTGCCTACTTATATAGAATTTTGGGAAAAGCGCAGAACGAGAAATATCGCACGGTTTGAATTGGCACGCACACCAGAGTGTCTGTTTTCACGTTAGCTCGTTTGCCGCTCGGCGACGCAGGTATAATGATAACGCCGCGGCACCAAGGCGTTTCCAAGGGATGTTACACTATACCGTGATCCGAGCTGTTGATTTTGTGGGGAGTTAACACACGAAGAATCTCCATTTTCGCGAATTACCGCAAAAGCCGCACGCACGCACAGGCACGCATTTCATCGCATAATGTCGCGACGAAAGAACAGAGGAAATTTTATTACAATCACTCTATCTTGTTTATAACATACATCAGCATACTTACAGCATTAATAAAACGTTTGGGGGAACCTTTAAAGAGATTTCTCCGTCAAATATGTTACACGTAGCAATTTATGAAAAAAGTAGGACACGAATAATACGATCTTTCTCGTTTTTTTGCATCTCTGTGTCTTTGTCTATGTGTATACATAATCTATTCCTTATCGAGCAATTTTCTCAATATTTGATTTATGCATATTTCAGTTATGCAAATTTGTGAAAAGCGTGATGTACAAAAAGAGAACACCGATCATGTTTAACAAACACGCACATACAGTTGTCTCGATCGTGAAATAACGTGTAATAGAAAAACATTTAACAAAATAAAAAAACTCTTATCGATCTTTGTTTTATATAGGTTGTATTTTCTCGTAATCTTATAAAAGAGAAAGCTACACACACACCTTTTTGCTAAAAATAATGAAAAGTGCTGAAGGAAAAAAATATGTATATATATATATATTTTTTTTGTGGCGATTACTTTGTAATAGAAGAAAAAAAAACACGAAGGAAGCACATACGAATTGCTCGTAAGAAAATTATTGTGACATTCGCGCGCATTCTATTTTCTCTCTCGCTGTTCGTATTAATTACTTCCGCTGTTCGATTAAAAGGCGAAATCTAGCGTAAATTGTTTATACAGTATCGCGATTAATACGTCTTGTCGCGCGTTACGGTATTTCATTATTCCACGAAGCTGTGCCAGGCAGAGATAATGTCACGTGTATTAGTCAAGTTGTAACGCGCGTTGTCCGTGATGGCGCGCTGGAAAATTATGACTAACAGTACTGTGTGAATATTGTAGGAGGCACTTTAAACAACGTGAAGAAGTAACTGAAAGCGTGTTTAGATTGTATTATACGTATGGAGCGTTATAATTTCTATAGAACGTGAAATTCTGTTAACGTGTGATTTATGTACGGTACGTGACGAAATGTATCATTTAGGGGAGAGTTTCACATGAATAGCGGAATTATTGTGTATACTTACCAACTCTAACAACCTGCTTTTTGTTGAGTTTAGCGTGTCATCGCTGAGAAATTTGTTTCGGAAGTAATTCTCTCTCTCTCTCTCTCTTCTCTCGCGAGATAATATTTTTAATATAAATATAGGTTAATGTTTATTCAAGACCAACTCTCTAACAAGTAGTTATTTTTCACGTAATTATATTTAAAAAAAAAAAAAAAAAAAAAAAAAAATATGGGATATATGTAACACTACTCCTCTCTCCCCCGGTTTTATTCGCTTGTACTGCTTTCCATCGACGCACTTTATTGCTTGTCCGTAATTGTCGTGGTTTAGCTTGCACACGCGAATCCGATATTTCTACGGGTTCTAAGGGAAAAAATGATATATCTCCAGTCTTATCACGCACAACTGAATTTATGTCGTTGGTAATAAAAGTGACGTAAAGGGTTTCAGAAGTAATTCCCGCGTTTTATTACCGCGTTATATCGTGGCAATGTAAAATTACCAAGAAATCCGCTTATGTTACGTAACGAATTGTAAAACTAAAATTTAAGGGGGTTGTGTGTCTGTTGTTTGTTAATTAACCGAGAGAGAAATATAATACACAGGTTTTGTACTATTGCTTTCAAAGCTATCGAGAACGCATTATCGTCAAGATGCGCACACGCATCGCGCCACATGTTTAAATATTCTTTTTTTTTTTTATAAGCAGCACATTTGATGTATATAATTATTGCATTGGTATTTATATATGTGGTATATTGGTATTATGATATTATTGGTATTATGGCATTATCGATAGTGGTATTATGGATATTATATTGGTAATTACATATATATATGCAGGTATGATTCTACAGTAATATTTATTTACAACATTGATTAGCTTAAACATTTCCAAACTTCCAGAATTACAAAACATTGTTTTATATATATATAACAGATTTCCCTTTATTCTGAAACAAATTAAATGCTAACGCTTTGCCTCTCACTTCATGAAAAACATACGATTACGTCATTGTGACAACAGTGTTTTAATTGAACCCGTTATTGTGTTCGACAAAATGGAATCGTATTAAATTCTTTCCGATTCAGTTGATTTTATCCCGCAATTCAAAATTCAATTTGTCAAGTTCAAACTAATAACGTATTAACACAACGCAAATAAAAAAAACGCAGATAAAAAAAAATTGTGAAAATGACGAATTTATTTAAAGTGTCTTTTGATGTATATTTTATATTATTAAATTATAGATTTCTATTATTCTATATACATATGTATATATATATATATGTATATATATATATATGTATATATTTTGTCCCACTCTTTGTTTTCTCTTTGTTTCGATGATAATATGTAAACGATTAACAATTATTAACGATTATTAACAAAATTGCAATTACGATATCTTATTATGATGCTATAAATCGTGCATCAATTATTTCAAATTTTCGAACATCAGATAGCATAGCTGTTGGGCATTAGTACATAATTATAACTTACGGTGATATTTAACTGTGCAATCTCATTTGCTAATAGTATCCATAATTTGTAATTATTCGTGCTGAACAAGTTATTTGCGCAAAGCGCTTATAAATATGGTTTATCGGTATTTATTATATTTATAAATTTTACGTATTTTTGACACTGACCTTATTGCACCGAATATATTTTACATAACGTTATTTTATTTTTTATTATATTTTATATAGTCTTGCATGTCGTACGCGTGATGACGTTCAATTTAATAATATTTTTTTAAAAATCAAAAATTCTAACTTACGCAAAAAATCAGAAAATACTACATGATATACATCACATGTGTATGTACGACATGTATGAACAGAATAATTGCAAAACTAGGAACAATGCCATGGAACATGTCCATAAAACGATCACTTTGCAGATAAAACGTTTGGCGCTTTAGAAACGCTATCATATCTAGTTTACGACTCCGCACACAGCACGATGCCAAAGAAACAATAATCAAATAGCATTGTGCAAACAAAATGATAAATTTTGTTCGCTGTTTATGTCCTATAACGCTATATCTGAACTTCGCGAGCATTGTGTCGTGTGTTTGCTAAACGACATTATTTCCAGGCACGCAAAATAAGTACATAGAGAACCGTTTCTCGACCTAATGAGACTTTATCGCCACGTTGGCGATTGGCAAGGAACCAAAAACCTGTATCCTCCACTTGTGTGTTTGTTATATCATCGGTGTTATCATCATCGCTGTATTAACAACTGACTGCGCTTCCAATCTTCCACTCTCCGGACACTTTGTCCTCCTCGCTTTTCTTCTTCCTCTTTTATACGTACATCAATCACCTGCGTAGCACGGAAACACAATGTACCGGATGCGCCGGAAAATATCGCTGACCGTAACTCGTGCTACATACTCCGCACAATTGAAAGTTTTCCGCCTTAGGTCTCATCGGATTGGAAGTGATGTAGCAAACAGACGAAAACCTGGTCCGTTCGAAAATCGTTTTTTCTCTCGTCTGATGCGACACAAAGGCGACGAGCGAATAAGGCAACCTGATTGTAAATCACTGACGTAAGAGCCTTACATCGGTTTTCTCGAAGATTAATTGTTGTTTTTTTTTTGTTTTTGTTTTACTTGACACGGTAAGGAGAGAGAAAGAGAGAAGAGAGAAGAAATGCTACTTTTTTTTTGGACATTTTACATTACATTAAAGTCAGCCGCGATCGATTTTTACTCGAGAGAAAAAGAGAAAGAAGAAAATGAAGTTTCAACAATAGTACTTCTATTTTAATGGCCTTTCTAAGGTGATTTGCGTCAGCAATATATACATATACATTACGCAATGGAATTATATACCCGGCGCGACGTACTGACCCTTAAAGCGCGCATTGTTGCATCGTTAACGAGAAGAATTTCCCGTCATTGTAAATTATCGCGGTAGTCCCCAATGCGGTTTTTTATTTTTTTTTTATTTTTTATTGTAATTTTATATATAAAAGCGAGCGTGTAAAGAGCTCGCGAGGTATTTCCGCTCGAAACTATAAATCGAACAAAACTAATAAAACTTTTCTTAATCCGTGTGATATTAAAAATTGCACACACAGATGTTTTCACGCTTCTGTGAGATATATTTTATTTTTGCAAAAAAGTGAAAAGTTCTTCTCGGTGTGAATCCCTTTAAGTGAAACATCGAGAGAAAAAGAACCAAGCTTTAAATATTCATAAAGTGAGCATTTCACGGATATCTATTATTATTTCTATATTTGCATATGTAAAACTCCCTCGTTTTCTCCTTTCCTTCCATCGCATGAACTTTTGACCCGATTAAAAAAAAAAAAAAAAAAAAAAAAAAAAAGGCACACCTGACAACCAAATGTGTCGGATAATATTATCGTCTGACACGATGTCGATAAAACTTCATTTGAATAATGATAGTCGCAAAGTCTCTCTTCAAAGTATATTTGAATAAAATCACATTGAGAGTTCATACACAAGGCTTGTACGTGTCTTTTCTCGTTTGCCGCGCGCCGCAAACTTGCTATAAATAAAAATTACCTATATCCGAATTGCGTGATCGCACGTTCCGGTAATTCGTCAAGCAAACGCAATAGCATTCCTCGCGCACGTACGCGCTTCGGTTCTTAAGCTATATACATATATATATATATTCTGAGAGAAGATCAATGTTCTATGCCGCAATCAATATCGGAGCTCATCTAAGCAGCATGTCGGATGGACTGTGCGGAGAAAGGTCGTCCTGAATTACACTCGACATTCGCACGATGCGACGCGCCTTAATGTACACTTCATCGATGCTCCAGAGCGAAGGTAATCTAGCTGGATGCGGTTTTAACGAGGTCGGCGGTTCGCTCTGCCGGAGCGAACGAGAGGTCGCGGTACATAGCGAACGGATCCGTGAGATTCTTTCTGTCAAAGAAAATGTCATCGATTCCGATTGTGGGGCGGAAATGAGCAGCGAGTGAAAAGCGAAACTTCCTTTCGCCGAACGAGGAAAATTTACATGTAATGTTTCTTATACATGTATGTAACATATATTTTTAGTGTATAATTTATGTCACGTACGTTTACATTTGTCCTTCTTACATTCCGATGCGTTTTAGAGTCAACAGCTATTTCATTAGAGCTGACATTAGAGCTTCTCTTACTTATTCGCGTTAATGACTTCCAGCTCTTGTGGCAAAACTCTATCAACTCCCTCTACGCCGTCACGTTGTTTGTCATCCATTTGAAACTAAAGTGACAGTGGGGTAAGCAAACGAACACAAATTCCGCGTTATCTCCCCGAAATCGAATTCCATCTTCTTCGATCCCTTTGCTTACCGCGGCATCTAAATATTCATCTGCGATCAAGCCGGTTTTATTGATGGAGAAGGTTGAATTGAAATTGACATGAAAAATGATTTCTTATATTTTGTATATAAATATTATATAAAATTAACTATATAAATATATATATATATATATAAATCCAACTAAAATAAATATTATAAATATATCATATTTATGAATTTTTCGTCACAAAAAGTTCGTCAAAATAAATACATATTTTATAACTAACGAACAAACGCACGTACACGCGCGTAATGCATAATAGAATGTCGAGCTGACGCCGGAACAACTCTTCATCACGCTAAATTGAAAATTCCATCGGTTTTATTTATTCCAAAAGAATGAGCGAGACAAAATGTTATGTGTCTGTGGATACAATGCCGTCACCTTTATCATTCTCGTCAGAGACTATGTGAACTGATTAACCTGTACACGCTGTACCGATATTTGGAGCAATTCAGGAACGACGAAGGTTTAACGCACAATAGAACCGAATAACGAGAGAGAGAGAGAGAGAGAGAGAGAGAGAGAGAGACCAATACTCACTGATAACACCGTTTGTTGCAACAATTGATGAACACTTGTCACGTGTATGAAATATTCCGGAAACATAGGATAATAACGGCGAAACATTTTACTCGAGAAAATATGCGACACAAAAACTAAAATGTCACTTCATGATAGACAAATTTACATGTGGCAGCTTTTAATAACTTCAAATTGTCATTTGTTTACACATATATTTGCCCAATTGCAACAAACAAAGCAATATTACACGGTTTCGCAAGACTTTCTTGCGCGCAATATTGTATATATTTCTTTTTTTTCTTCGAAGAGACAAAATTATATACAAATATTACCGTCTAAGTAGTCTTTTATCCAAACCGGTCGGTGTTGTGCGCGGGCCATTATCGCTCCGCGCGTATCGAAACTCGCGGATACGTGCTCCGGCAACTGAAACACACAATGGCATCTGCAAATACGTATATCTGCATTTGCGGACAATTATTGAACGTTTAAACTCACGCCATATTTGAACAATGGCGAAAGCGCGTCTCTGTACTCGTTTACAATTGCTCGGGCAACCTTTGCGTTAATTTTAGTGTGCTGTATTCATGTATTCATTAGAATCGTTCAACTAGGCTCAATCAAGCGCGACATTGTCGTTACAAGGGCTTATGTGGAAGCTTATATTATGCGGAAGCTTATATTGCGACTAACGTGTATTGAATGAATAGCGGGGAGATATATATCGCGAGAATGAGAGTAGCAATTTTCTGATAACATATTCCGAAATTTTAATGCAAAATCGATATCAACGACGCGCTCGCGAGAAATTTCTCATTTTATTTTGTAATTCCATTAATTATATATGTGATATTTACATAAAGAGAAAATGTAATATTTAATCGATTATATTGAAACAACTCGCGAACAACTGGTGAAACACACTTTTAAGAGGATGCTGAACCTTCCTGTTTTATCATTATTTCGTAATTCCATTGGTTTGTAAAAACTATTAGTCGGAATGAAAAATGC
>QVNZ01024078.1:0-24014 GCA_014825645.1 Pseudomyrmex dendroicus | reverse complement strand
ATTTTATTCAAGAGAATTTTATTGACTATTTAATGACCAAAATTTAAAAAAATGAGCATTTCTTCTGATATTTAAATACATCGACAAAACATCACGTTTTCAAATAAACAAGTTTTATATATCATTATATCATAATTATACTTTTAAAGTGTATACTTTTGCATAGTTTTATTTTTTTTAAGTAGAAAAATTGTTTGTATTTTTAACTTTTTTATTTTCAACGTGCTATAAAAAAAAAAATATTATTCCGGCTGATAAAAAATTAAAAAGAAAAGATGAGCGAGCTATTGAGCGTCTCGTCGCGTTTGCACGCAAAAACGCGTGTACTATATACGACGTTTAATTATTCCCCGGGAATTCAGCAATTTTCCGTTTTATCGCTCTTCTCTTTCTCTCTTTCTCACAGCCCCTCTGGCAGAAGAGGGTTCCTCACCCTAAAGCTCTTGTACTGTATGGCGACCGTAGCTTGAAGACTGATCCGCATTACTCTCGTCGTAACTTACAAGTGCCTATTTCTTCGCCTATCTTCCGCTCGTAGGAGTACCCGCGCGTCGTCCCATTCGCCGTAAAGAAAAAAAAAAAAAACGTTTTCCCATCAGAAGTGACAAAAGAACTTCCCTCGGCCGCGTAAAATAAATGGACCGATTTACGAGCCACGCGCGGCAGAAGTCTTGGCTAATAAAGTTTCAATAGACGTCTCCGCATAATATTTAATTTAACGCTATAGAACATATACAACATGGCAGGATCGTATTTCGTTCAGGATCACTCTCTTATCCGGAAAACAATCGTACTTATAAACAGAAAGAATTCTGTTAAAAAGTCAAAATAAATTGATCGAAAAAGCTTTCGTCATTATTTAAAAAAGCTTCCTCAACCTTTCACATCATATTTCCCAAGCTAACTCGTTCCGTGTGTGCGAATTTGTTTCGACAACGTATTCGAAGTGAATCGTACGCGTTAGCTCTGATAAAAAAAAATTTAAAAAAAATTTTCTTGCACAGCGCACCACATTGTCGAACGCAATTGCGAAGTTAGCGAGATCGCAGCGCGCGATTCCGCACCCCCGACGTACATCACCGTCCCAAGTTTCGCATCCATATAGTCTCGCGTTCCTGCCCAATGACCGCGGCGTATTCGCCCCATCCCTTGTCGTCGCCCTCGTAATGCCGGAGCGGGCGGAGCGAGCAGAGCAACTCTCTCTCTCTCTCTTTCTCCCGCGGTGATCAACCATTTGTCACCAGGCCGCTGGATTTCCCATTTTCCGCCCGATTTCCCGGCAACGACAGTGATATCCCCCTCTGAAGTCCTCCTTCCTACATCTCTCGTCCGCTTCCACCCTCGTCGCATCGCGGCGAGGAACAACAAGGAGGTGGTGCTACTCCGCCGTATCAAGGTATCGTTGCCGCGGCAAGAAGCGAGCATCAGCCACTGTACTCGGGAGTTCCGACGTTGTTAGTAAACGTAAACTTCGAATATATTTTGAGAAACAATGTGAATATAAATGTAAACAATCTATCATAGAGTTGAAATATTTAAACTTACAAAGAAAAAGAAATTTTGTACAAGAAAGTATTTATATAAAATTTTGCAAATAAGATTTCGCGCTTCTCCTCGTTACTTCCTCGTTTAATTTGTTAGAATGCTTTTAATTGGGGATCTATTTTCTATCGCGTGGAGTATCATTAGCGTTTTGAAAAGATAGCGATCTGCAAATAAAAGCACACCTCTCGCGCGCGACAACGGCCCTAAGCGGTCTCCGACGATTATCAGCGTGCACGGTGGTGTGTGAAATCACCCGCGCGTTATCCCTCACCCCTGAAGATACCCGCAGCGACGCTTACTTTGTGGTGGGGAAGGCGTTGTCGACGTTCGCAGGCGACGCTATTGGGGAAAAGCTCATTTTCGCTGTTAGCACCGGCGCGCCTGGACGCTCGTTTGTTTTCCGCGCCAACGCCATTGTCATCGTACCGGGCGGGAAATCGATACCGAGCCTTTCGTCTATCGACGAGTAAAGAGGGTGTATAGACCGTGAAGGTCTTTTTGTCAACGTGGCGAAAAAGAGAATGGGAAATCTGAATCAGAAGAATTTTCGCGAACATAAATCTGACTGTGTCATAAAAATTACAGAAAAGAAAAATTGTTTTTATTAATATCATATATTTCTTGTGAATTATATCAATTACTTTTTTACATTTTATCATCGGCATCTGCAAGAGGTGACATTATTTGATACATCAGACAATGATTAATATTTGTTTTTGACACATTACAGTAGGTGATCAAAAAATAACAAAATCTCGCGCGCTGTGTACATTGTGTCGTACGTGTGTGGAATGTCTTGAAGTTCTTGGATTTTTTGTTCAACAAAACGTATAATGAACGCGGAGCTATTATCTGGCATGATGATATAATATCCCGGAAGAGGCTCTGATAACGATCGTGACGCGCCACTCGCATAATGAGGATCGCGTGTGCCCTTTATGGAGGTTAGATACTCGAATGTCGGCGGAATGTTTTCCTTCAGCACAGTCGCCACCCTTTTCTTCCTCCCTCCCTCCCTCCCTCCCTTTCGTACTCTTCGGTAATATCTTGAAACATTCTCTCTTTAAGGGTGAAACGCGATATCTCGCCGCTTGTTCGATACCTCGTTATTATAATGTGGCTAACGCTCGTTAACCTTTGCGGGGGAGAACTCTAGTTCGCGCCGGTAACAGTATCCAACTCCGAGTTAACCGACGAGTTTTTGACGTTGGTTGTTTTCGTACTTCGCAATCCGAATCGCGTTACAAGGTTGCACGCGATATATTGTTTCTCTTTGGCGTTTAATTATTGTGTATCCGATATTTAAAGATATTCGCGTGCAATCTCTCAACTGAGAAGAGTATTTGTAACACACATTGTGTGTGTGTGGTTTTACGTGACATTATTGTTTTTTTTTTTTTTAATTAGCAGACAGTTCAAAGTCAATACGAGTCAACGTGCTGGATATATTTTTTATACGCGTAATAAATTAATAAACTTGGAGATTGATTTTTCAATTCAAAAATTCGTCTGAGATGCTTGATTCGCATCTCCAAATAAATTAGCTTTTATCCGTCTATATAGAATTTAAAAAATTCATTGCGAAAAAGACGATCGAAACTCGATACGTGCAGTCGCCTTACCGATGTGTTGTTGTTTCTGTTTGTTTGTTTTTTTTTTTTTTAACACTATAAAACTGCAAATGAAAATTCTTGTGACGTTTCTCGCATTCAAAGCAAATGTTAAAAACGTAAGATTAAGCGCGCGCTTTTACATAGACGTCGCGAAACAAACGTTCAGACGCATTTTCACACATTACGCGAACATTATAGCTTAATAGACATTCAAATGTGTATAAGCTATTTTAATTACGGGAGAACTCTCTCGCGCGCGACGCTTCTTCGCTACCATAAATATAACCCATAAATCATGTCAAATTATGAATTGAATTTTGTACGACGTCGCTCCTTAAGACGCGTCACACTAAACTGCAACATCATAAATCGTTTCTTTTGCCGGCTATATCGTCAGCCGACGCGATGATGAAGCTACCAGAGCTAGAGTGAGCGCAAGCTATACGTATGCGCATATTGCGGTTGCATATATACGTCTCTCGAATTATGCATTATTTATTTCGCTACCGCGTCTCTCTCTTGAGAGAGAAAAAGAGAGAGAAAGAGAGAGTAAAAATAAATAGACTGAAGTAACGTTGTGTCACGTTTTTCTCGAACGCGTGACAAACGCAACGTTGTCGAATGACGTTCGCGAATCGCGTCTATAGCATTTATTTAAGAAACATGCGTGAAAAATCCGAAACGAACGGATTAATCGGTACAAATTACATCGAGAACGTTTTTCCGAGAAAATTCTCAATTTTCTTAAACAATGTGTATTCGAAACTACACGCACACCTCGACGAGAAACACTTCATACCGCGCACACTTCATGCGACATATCTGATATAACTCTATATGATATAACTGGGATATAAAGTATATTCACAGTTGCATAACACACACGTAACTTGCAACACGAAGCCGTGCTTTATTTGTTTCATGCCACTCCGAGTGGTTCAAGAGTGGGGAGATCGCTCGATTTCTGAATTAAATATACGCAATAGTAAGTGGACCAGTTAACGTTAACCGCGAACTTATACAGTCACGAGAAAAAAAAAAAAAAAAAAAAAAAACAGTGTGAATTTTTCGCACAGATGCGAAGTTGTAGCATTTATTTGTTTCCCCACTGTTTTTTTTTGTATCACGTAACTCTGTTGCGATACGTGAAAAGTTTTTTCTTATTCTGAGAAAAACAAAGTTTTTCCGCCAAATTAAAAATCCAATCTACGATAAATAATGTTTTTAAAGAATAATAATGTATAAATAATGTTTCAAAAAATGAAAATCTCAGTCAAGTCTCTCACATGTCTATCGCGCGTCTGTAAAGCTCCACTTCGACATGTGGATTCGCCGGGCAATTCCTATATACTCGCTTTGTTTCATTTATATTATTTAAAGGTGCTATAATACACTCTCTCAAACATTATAGCCACTTTTGTGTGCGTCACAATCTCTTATAAAGATATAATAGAACAAACAGATAGAACGAACAGAGCGTAGGGATATAAATCGATCCGACGAGTCATTAGCACATCGGACACGATAGGCTTGCTCGATACGCGCGGCTTGGCCAAAGAACGGCCATGTTTGCGCTAGATTAATGTCTTACGGACATGAACCGCGCACGTTTCACATTCTTTAATTAGACAGGTCGGAAAGTTCGCCGCAAGTCACACACCGTGCCGACGGACGCGAAGTGCGTTAATCTCTCGGATCTCCCGTTGCTTTTTACACAGCGAGTCTCAAAACGCGCGGCGAAGGACGAGGTAACCGAGTTCTTCCAAAAAATTGGACTCGCGCAATCGAGTTGTTAAATATAATTTTCGGGAATCGAGAGTGACTTCGTTGCAAAATTATTATCGGTGAGATTCGCCGATGTGCAAATGCAAATTTGCGCACGCGGAAATGCAAGTTTGATTCGAAGTCTCGGCGTATATGATTTCAATGTGATTGTGCGTGTGTGTGTGCGCGAGCGTAACTATCAATAACATTAACAGCACATGTTGCCGGAGTTTAAGGTCGCAGGTAATATTAGTCATTATAAAATGCTTGCGGGTAATATCAAACGAGATGATTTTCAAACGGACATCTGTTGTCGAGTCAATATATACACACACACACACACATACGGGCCGCGCGAGTGACGTTAAGTGTCTCTTTCTTTTTTTTTTTTTTCACAATCACAGGGAACGGCGGATGTAATTAATGTCTATCAATTACGAATATTGCCAGATTGCCAGGTTGTGCTACGTATGTCGTCGGGAGTCCTTTCCGGTACTAACTCTTCGCTTTTATACAGCCGGTCTTTATAGCGGGGCTACCGCGCGCGCACATCGCCGTCCGAGAAAATTCATTAGCATCATCAGCTTTTACGGGAAATTTCGCGCGACTCCCGAAGCAACATTATTTCATTATGTCTCCGCGAGTTGTGTATTTTTTTTTTTTTTAACGCGGTTTAACAATATTCGAACACGTCTCGAAACAAACTCGCGTGTGTTTTGCGAAAATTTGATTTTTTTTTTTTTTTTTTTTATTCACTGCATAGAGCAAAATATTACGAACGGCACTGCAAAAGTAAAACAAGCTTTTCTTCATCAATCAAATATTATTTGATTAAATATTCGATGTGTCTCTCTTAACTTTAAATATTAGACGTTTCGTTGGTGATATGTAAGTGAATATGTAATTAGCGAATTTTCTATGCACGAAAATGCTTTCATTTACAAACTTCGCGCCGTGTTTGTTCCATTAGAATCTCGTTTCTTGACTTCCGTCTGCGTTCGAACGCAATAAGATGACGAAGTTATATTACAGTCCGCTTTTCCCATTCTAAATAAAATCGCAAATGGAATCAAAAGAGAGAGAGAAAGAGAGAGAGAGAGAGAGAGAGAGAGAAAGAGAGAAACAGATGTAAAAGAAAAAGGCGAATTGAAAGAACTTGTTTTTCTACGCGCTAAACCCTAATCCGCTTACGATTGTAATTAACGGCGGAACGAGTTTTCGTGTTAAAACTCGTCGCGCGCGCACTTGGACTTAATTTCACAAATGCGCGAGTAAAATTCGATGAGATACATTTAATTTCACGCGCTGACTACAACAGAACGGATTTATTATAAAAAAATAATTAAACGCGTCGAACAACACGCGTAAATAAGCACGTAATAAAAAGTCATCATGTCTATTTAGTTAGTGAAATATTCAATTAGCGCTGTGATAATTGGCGCTGAAATTTCTGATACAAATATTCTACATTACTTGGTAACAACAGTCAGAATAATTTAATTCTTTTGTCTCGTATATTTTCACGATTATTTGTTTTTTCAAATTTAATCTAATGACAATTTAATTACTGATCACATTTATATTTTGTTGCGATAACGGATAATTTCGTAGATTTGTAAAACGATCGAGAACGGAATCTGTCGAATTTTTCTCGAATTTTTACACAAAAGATTGTAAAATGTTACCTTAAATGCGACACAAAGCTAACAAAAAATCGATCGGTGAAAAATAATCATCAAGGAATTTCTAAATTATTATCCTTAAAACGTCTTGTATGAAAATTGCAACAAATATGCATCTTCTTGAGTTTTGACAATTTAAAATATGGTTCTATGAATAAACGTTGGTAAACCAAAACTCATCCGCATTACGTGGCCGACAGTCTACGAGCAATTCCAACCAGAGAGTTCTTAATGGGCCGGGGTGCAAATCGAGCTGGCATTGTGAGGTTTCTCCGCCGTGAAAGCTCGAATGAGCGTCGTCGCCAATGTATAGAGACGAATCTCTGCGCGCGATGCAAAAGGTCGGAGATCAGAACTTCAGAAGCCGCTAATCTATTCCCAGCTGAAACGAGCATTAAAGCCTTTCTGCGCGCCACGAGAAAGCTTCGAAGCGAATAAAATAACTTTCTTTACGACCTTCTTTCTCTCTTCCCGCGGCGAATCTCAACGGGAGTCGCGTACGCGGGATTCGGCGTGGCGTATGATGAGATTGATAATTTACAACAATCGCTTCACCTCGCGCAAGAGGTGCAATCGCGTCGAGAGGTTTGCAGAGACCTTAAAAGTGATAATTAGCGAACGCGTCTTTTTATATTTTATTTATATCAATAGGTGGTTTAATCAGCCATTACATTTAAAAAATAAGAAGCAAGAATAATATAAAAAATTTAATGAGTTTTCTGTAGATACATTTGCGACTCTGAATTAATTGAAATGATTCGACGCGATTGACTTCTATACATAAAAATCGTTCGCATTGAAGCGTCGCAAATGAAAGGAAATGTAAAAACACTTTAGTGTCTTTGCCGTATAAAAAATCGCCGCGTCCTTCGTTATCGAAGAATCAAATGTGTCTCGCGGTGTGCTCACAGGTGGATCCAGACGACGCAATGACTCACGATCTGACGACCACTTTGAGAAGCGAGTTGGCGGCTCTCGAGTACAAGCGGGACAGACTGATGTCTGAGGTAAACCGATTATATCAGGTCGCTTCGGCGGTCGTATTATTAATTCAACGTCTCGCCTCTCTCGTTTAGCTGCAGGAGATGAAGAACGTCGTGAGATCGCGGGATCAAAGAGTCGTGGAATTGCAAGTGGAAGCCGATCAGTTACGCGAGCAGGCGGCCAGACAAAATGCCGTCGTCTCGAGTCTCAAGAAGCGCATTCAGGTCAAATTTATTTTTCAAAACGTAACAAGCGCGCGATTAGATAATTTTTTTTTTTTCATCTCGATAATTATCGTTTAAAAGAAAGATTGACTTGGAAATTTGCGATTGATTCGGAATTGAAATATTTATACGAGACACACAGACGATATTTGTGATCTTGTGCGTTATTTGATGACTATTTTAGGAACTGGAAGAGAGAGAGAGAAATTTATACGCGTCTCAGGGTAGAAGTGAAATTATGATACAGGGTCTGCAACGCGACGTAAAATATCACGAGGAAAAGGTCAGGGAATACGACAAGAAAATTCGACAATTGGAGCACAATATATCCGAGGAGATTCAATTGAAGGAGCGCGCACGTTTGAATCTGCAGGTGTCGTATGTAATACGGTTCTGCGAGTTTCATGCAATTTTCACGATATTGAATTTATTTCTCGGTTAGATAAAATGTGTATTTCTTTATTTTGCTTTTTACAAAATATTGCATTTATTCGATATTTCCTCGTAGGATTTCGTGCGACGATTGGCACACGCGTTAAACGTCGAATACAGCGAGACGGCGCATCACAGTCCCGAGATGGTGATTCATAAAGCCGAGGAACTTGTCCAGGAAGTGAATCGACTGCGAACGAAAAGTACAAACGTTGAGACGCAGTTGACAGGCGTTGAAGTGGACTTCAGAACCTGCAGGGACGCTCTTGATCGCGCGACCACGGAGAAAGAACAGTTGCAGAGACAGTTGTCCGTTCAGCTAGTTGACATAGATCGTCTGCGCCAGGTACAGCTCGAAATTATATCCATCAAAATATTAAATAACAATTTTTTGTAAATTTAGCGTACGTTTAAATTTCATGTTACTATGAGAAAATGTGCAGAGCTGTAGATAATTATTTAACCTTACTTATTTTGAGTGGTTTTAAAATTTACAAAGATTTACTAATTATAAAAAAGATAAAATATATCTAAGATTTATTCAAATGTATGTAAAAGGAGAAAGAATGTCTGGAAATGCAATATCGGGTCGCGGAGAAGGAGATAAACGATCTAAGAGACAAACTCGTGAATGCAAACAGGAGCTTAACCAGCGCGACGGGAAACATATCCAATCAAGAAGCGCTGATCTGCCAATTACGAGGTAAAACCACTGTGATCAGATCGATTTAACCTTCGTGTCTTCTGGTAATTTGTGCCGCTCTTACAGAGGACCTGAAGACCCGGGAGGAGAAGACGCAACGTGTGCACAATGAATTGCGTCACTTTCTCGAGTCCTTGGCAATTCTCGTCAGCACGCCCAGCCGGTTCGTCGAGTCCCACGAGAACGCGATCAAGGATCGCATTCGGGAAATCATAGCGGACAACAAGGATCAGACACTGGTAATTCATCATACATTTACTGAAGGTTTAGGCCGAAGAAATAATATACTCTTACACACTTTTGCTTGTGCGAAAAATAAAAATTTTAAATTACAAACAATAATTTGTTTTTATCTAAATATTTACACTGACATTTTACTTTGTTGAAAAGTTGTACGAAAAAAATTCGTGAAAATGTCAATATTCTAAAACAATTCGTATATTTTCTGTTTTTTTAATGTATTGAGAACAATTTTATGTATTGAAAACAATATAAATATTGAAATTCATAATTTTATTCGAGCGCATTCTCTTTTTTTTGTTTTGCGCAGAAAATACAAAGCCTTCGGGACAAAGTAAATTCAGCGACGGAGTCGACAAATCGGCAAAGCGAGTTAGTCGAATCTACGATGATGAAGGTGCGTAGTCTGGAGGAGGAACGCGCCGCTCTTGAGGCTAAAATACACAAGTTGGAGTCGGAACTTACGAGCAGCGAACTCTCCCGGGAGTCTTTACGCAGAGACAAGCAGACGGTAATTTTCACCATCTCTATCTCTTGAAAATGTAATAAATTGTAATATCTTGATTTGCGCGGCACGAAAAACAAGAAAAATATTAAATTAATTAAAACATTGGACAATAATCATTTTATCTGTTTCAACTGAATAAAATATTAAATTCTGAACAAGTAAAAATTAAATAAAAAAATTTTACACAAAAATATTTATTTGAAATTTTGTTAAGTCTAACAAAACCTTTCACATTTTATTTTTACTTATTCCGAACCTCAATATATAATATTGACATGTTGTTGCTCGTAAAAACTGTTAGTTTTAAATTTGAATTTGTTGTTTTTTACAGTTCGTGACATTTTTGGACCGACTCGGCAAGGCGATGCAAATGGACGAAATCTCTCAGGAAGTCGGAATCGATCTTCAGACCGAGTCGTTGTTGGTGCGAGCCGAGCAACTGGCCAGATTGGAGACCGACAAACTGGTCGACAAGGTGAAGGACACGATAGATATTACGTCTTTCAGACGTCGCTGTCGCATTGCTATAACGTCTTTTCCTTTGTTCTTGTGCTTCTTGTCGCGCAAATCATGTGCTTACCGTACGCCGCAGTATTTGTACTCCAGCTATACGACCCTACCGAGGATTCAGCGCGAACGATCGTTCCAAGAGCTTCCTTGTCTCAAAGAAGTAAGCTCCCAAAAGCGCTTTAGCGCGAGAAAGCTCCGCAGATTTCCCAGCATCCTGTTCATTAGATATTTGTTTCGTATTTCCATGAAGTATCTTTTTTGAACAGTAGACAGCTTTTCATTTCTTCCGTTTCTGTAGGTTTTCCCGAGTCTTCGGATGCTGATCGAGTTTTATAGTTGTGCGACTATAATTGTTTACTTCACATTTACAGTTTCTCGGAAATATCGTATGACAAAGTTACGTTTAAAACAACCTGACGCCACTATCGCTTTTTTCTCAAATGTCAATCACAGAATTGTTTATCACGCTATATATTCATTTTTAATTAAATAAATTTTTAATATCATGCAATCAACAAGAGAGAACATCTTTCTCTTCAAAATAATTTTTTATTTTATGAGAATTAAAATTTTACGTGCTGTCACATATGGAGACAAATAGCAGAGAGAAAAATTGTACAACGTGTACAAAAATTATTTTATTTTACACGAATTGTTTTTCGTCAAAAATCACATATACTGTCGTTCGAGCTTTGAATCGGCACTTTAGTGTTCTACAATATATACATATGTACAAATTTATTTATTTACACACACTATTTTTATCTGAAAAGTGCTTTTATCACCGAGAAGAATACGTGACGAGTTCGATCGTCTTTTATTTGCTTCGCAGACTTCCGTGGTTTATCAGTTGCAACGTCGAGTTCGAACCCTGCGGGAGCAATTGCAGCGCAGAGACCTGCATCTGGATCTTCTACGTAGAAAACTGTCTCTGCAGGAGGACAGTGTGAGAATGAAGTCGCTTTTGCAGAGCGAGCGGGACGAGGCTAACATACGGTTTGTTTCGCTATCTCTCTTTTTCTCTCTCGGAAACACAACCCGGAGCGTGATTGTAACAATTTCGATCAATCAATTTTGAACGCGCTTGTTACACGGTTATCGTGCGGTTTGAATAATTCAGAAATTATCATTTGCGCGAGGGAATTTAATTTTCTATCGTGCGCATAAAACGAACAATTTTTGCGGAAAAAAAAAACAATTCCGGATCTCTGTAGGTGATGTTTGGCAAAAGCTTATTAAATTATTACGCGTACAACGTCGAAGTCGCATTATATCGCAATATTTAACTTGTTTTGTAATTGACCTCTTCAATATCTGTCGAATGCGAAATGTCAGCGGTATGGAAACAATGCCTATATCGACTAACTGTCCAATGAGGGAAATATATAGAGCTGCGGTTTATCGGAAAATTTAACCGGCCGAGAGTGCGGCTTTACGTATTTCGAGGGGGAGGGGGAGGGAGAGAGGGAGAATGAGGTGTGGTTTTTCCAACGCCGGTGGGTTACCCCATAATTCTTGTCTGTGGTTCACGATTTGCTCCAAATGCATCGGACATATTTCTATCCGTGCGTTTTGCTGAAGGTGTCGTTTCTTCCGCGGGAAAAAAAAATTGAAGGAAAGATGTGGTGTGCGAACGGCATCATTTTTTCTTTTCAGCGCGAAGAAGATAGCGAAACAGGTTGAGCGATTGCAGGTCCAATTGTCGGAGGAAAAGTCGCGAAATCGCGAGTTGAGCGCGCAATTGACGGAAGCCGCGGATTACAAGGTACGATGATTTCATACTTTCTCAACAAATCAGATAAATTCGCGAAATACGCGAGCAGCGTGCGACAATTTTTGTAGCGATTGTAAATAAAACAACAATACAAGCAAAATATAAACTGCCTTCAATTTCGCGTCGCTTGTGTTATTTTTCGCTATTTTTGTCATTCACATGAATTTTACACAAAGCAGCTTGAAAAAAAAGACGGCGAAACGAAAGTTCCTCGATCAAATTTCCCTCGTAAATTGTTCGAGAAAGTCGCAACTATCGATAAGTCGATCGCGAAGACACATTCTAACTTGTTTTACGGACACTTTTGCGAACAGATAGCTGCACTGGAACGCAGCCGGAAAATTGAGGAACTCCAGAAGCGTCTGGTGGAGAGCGAGATGTTGAGAACGCGTTACAACAGAAAGTTGACGATGGCGAAGGAGCAGATGAGGACCGCCGTGGAAACGGCTGATCAGGAGAGATCGATAAACGATCATTCCCTGCAACTTCTTCGCGATGAACTCGCTCAAGTCAAGCAAAACCTCTCCGAAGTTACGAGAAGAGAATCACAAGTGAGGATCTCACGTAATATTAACTTCACACACGCGCAATAACACTCGGTCTCGCTCGCACGTTTTATCATCCATAAATTGTTCGTTTTGTCTCAATAAAATAAAATACGATTAATGAGTTTGTGTTGGAAACGCACGCTGAATAAATCGGCTATTAATATCAGGAAAGTGCGCGCATTTGACGTTCGCCTTATGCGCTGCGAAAGCGCAAATAGCACGTACATATGTGTGCACGTCTCAATGCCGTATATTCGGCACGTGTTTTGGTATTCGCGTAATTCTGATTTACGATCGCTCGGGTGCAGTCGCGGTGTCACGCTTATATTATGCGAAAAAATTCTCGTAAAAAAAAAAAAAAAAACCGACAACACAGCTCCGCAGAGAGATATTTTCTATGCATCACACATGTGATATTCAATTTTTTATTTTTTGTACGTTTTTTTTGCAAATAATATTAAAACAAGTTTGCATACACGAAAAAAAGAATTTGCTGGAATAGCAAGAAATTAGTTTAGAGATTTTTGTTTTGCCAACAAAATGAAAATTTGTTGACGGAACACAAAAAATTCAGTAGATTGAACAAATTTTTCTTGCTGATCGTATAATAGCAAAAAAATGTTTTTTTTCGTGTATAATAGCGAAAACGTTTGATCTCACATTATTCTTTTGAGAAGACATGAATCTTCTCGAAAGCGAACGAACGAAGCATTATCGCAATCCCTCATTCGCGTAGTCGCTAAATAAAATAAATTCGAATATAAGTCCACGTTATATTCTCCGGAAGTCATTTCGTCGATTCGCCATGATCCACTGAGAGAGAAAGAAAGAGAGAGAGAGTTCAAAGTACTTTGATCTCTTATTAAAGCCCGTAAACGCGCGTCTGCGGCAAGGCTATTTCTAATACCCCCTCGGTGGTACCAAAGGGGCTCGTTAATTCATTGAGGCAATCCTCAATGACTCGCGATGACAGCCATTCGCGTAATTGCGATCCCTCTCGTCAGGCGCATAACGCTCTCGCGCTCGAAACGATTTCGAGTGACTTTGCAGCACCGATAATTCAAGGCGCGTCGCGCCGGGGTTGTAAAGCGGATAGTCCTTTCCGATTTGAGCTCATGCCGCGGCATATATTCTTTTACGTAAAAAGACTGCAAATCCCGCGTGCAATTCCGCATCGATTTATCTCTTGGTGTTGCTGTCGCGGCGACGATGTTTTTCAAAACGACGTGGAACTTTGATTCAAGAGTAATAACAGTTTTACGTGAACAATATCTTGTTTTCAAACAAAAATTAATATATTTTATTGTTTTTAATATTTTATAAATATTAAATTTATATTTTATAAATATTAAATTTATTTTTCTAGCGTCTCTTTCTCTCGTCACATTTCTGCTTATCCCAGACTACTCTAGAAACAACTATTTATATACTCGCAGAAGGTTAACGCGAACAGAAAAGTTAATGCTCGAGTATGATTCAATTCGCAAATCGTTCTTTTCCTGTCTCAGCTCCAGAGCTTCCGCGTCTCCGTGGCGAAGTTATTGTCGGAGCCAATCTGCACTCCCGATTACGAGATCATTTCGCGGCTGCAGAAAATGGTCGCGGCTCATCGCGACTTTACGATGCTCTCCCGTAGATACGACGAGCCTTTGGAAACAAGCCCCTCGAGATGCACCAGGTAATGTAGTTAAGAGATAAGTAACGTCGTCTTATACACTTTTCACATATTACAATTTAAATTTCCTTCACGATCCGACTGTCATTTAATTGAAACTTTGTTGAGCAACCGTCTCACTTTTCGAAAGATTAGAAAGAGTAATGACAAATTTCGCCCATTTTTTGGACCTCAAATTTCAAACTTTTTTTCATGGCAAATAGTATTATTAGATGAAACATTAATCCCAGTAAAGTTTCAAGATGAGCATAGGTTTCGAAGATACAAGGGGATGAAAGTGATAATTTCCAGTCAGGGTGTATTGCATAAAGAAGAATGCGTGACTGAAGTTCATGTAATATTAAAGGTATATTCTGTCGAATGGATCATGTATGATCTATTGGACATATCCAATATTACATTTTGGTCGATCAAATTTCAACACTTTGCTTGAATCGGCAATTAGAAACAAAAAGAAGATCGATATATCGATATGCGATATATATCGATATGCGATATATATCGATATGCAAGATATATCGATATGCGATATTATGATTTTTGCATAGATAAATCTTATTCCTGAATCTTATTCAAAACGTTACTTAATATAGTAGTATTATTGCAACAAAAATAGTTTGTATCGACGCGATTTACGTTAAATTTTTCATTGTTTAGAGAACGATTTATTATTCACCGCTATATTTTATTTATGGAAAAGAGAAAAGTGCTTTATAAAGCATCTTGAAAATACATTCCCTTTTTGACATTAGTCACTGACCAAGTTTTTGAAGCAATTCAATTACCGAGGAAATACTCAAAGTGAAAGATAGAGTATCGCTACATGACGCATTCACAAGTTCTCTTGCAGTTGAAGCACTTTACTATCAACTCCATTTATCTCGAAGAATTTTCATGCTAGACGAAAACTTATATTTGAATCCGGCGTAAAAAAATCTATAAGAAACGATATGTTTCACTTTGTTATATATATTTTATTTCTCGGTGTAGACACTTGAGGAGTCTCGTGTACTTTCATGAATTATGAAAAACCATCACTTTCACCCCTTCATATTTCCGGATATTATGCTCATCCTAAAATTTCTCTGGGATTAATGTTTCATCGCATAGTACTATTTGGCGTAAAAAAAAGTTTAAAATTCGAGGTTTAAAAAATGGGCAAAAAAAACAGGTCTTTTTGCCATCACTCTTTACGCAGATACTTGTGAAATTTACGTAGTGAAGAAGGGAAGATATGTGTTTAAATAATATCAATTTCGTCGAGATTATAAGTAATGCCTGTCTTCTCTCTACATCAAGAGAATCTCTTTCTTTTGCCGCAAAAATAAACGGTAAATGAGGGAAAATTTGTACTTTCAAGTCATACATTACGTGCGCACCGACGAGTACGTTATTCTCATAATACGCACGTGTCGTTCCCGGGTCGGTTACAGTATTCATCCGGTCCATCCGCCGAGATCGCCCGGTTCGCGCTGCACTCGTTACGAGGACAGCGGTTTCGCGGACCCGCCGGATCTTCATGACATCGACGACGATTACAACAAGAGACCCGTGAGGAGCAGCCTTCTTCCGTGACACCGGCCGAGATTCAAGTTGAGAAAAAACGCGCGTTTGTTTGTAAAGCGTTACGTTTATCTCGCGTAAACGAGCGACGTTTACGATATGAAGAGAATCGTTCGAGAATCGTTTTTTCACATCATTTTTCGCTTGAGCGAGCATTTCAGTATAATACAGAACTTTACTTTGGAAACAAGTGGAAAAAGGTATCGAACAGGTTCATCGAGCCGTGCGATAACGAAAGAATGGAGGAGGAAATCACGGAGGAAATCGTACGGAGGATACGCGTGACGTCGCAATTTCGCGCTAATTGTTATCAAGCGTGAGAAATCCCGGACGAATCGCGTAGATGACTGAACGCGACACACATACGTCATCTGTCACGGACAATAATTTGTACATATAACGTGTTCAGCGAAGATCGCGGATTAAAAAATGGCGCGGATTTTTTCACTTATATACGCGCGAATAAAAAATAAAACTATTATAGTACACACGACGCTCCCGAAAAAAAACTCTCGCCTGCAGGATGTGCCACTTGAAACAGGTGAGAGTTATTAATAATGCGTCAAGGCTACACATCATAGAAGAATAATGAAGTGTACGGACCATGCACAAATGACGTCACGAGAAATCTCGGTTCGCAAAGAGGCCAGTTTGCGATGAAGAAATTCGGAACAAAGCAAAGACTGAGAAGTTTATTTTTCTGCGGTCACACAAAATGCCTTATCTTTATTTATTCCACATTATATTGTACTTTATAAAATCTAATTTACAACTGCTGCTTATTTCAATTGAACAAGAACAGAAACGCTTATACAAAGGTCTTTGTGGATATTCACTTTATCGAAGAAGATCTAAGTGTTCATAAAATTTTCTATAAAAATAAAAACATTTCCTGTACTTGTCAATTATATCATACTGATTGTACTAACCATCCTACTTGCTATATCTTATCACATATCTTTTAATCATAACTAGTTGCTAAGTGTATTATTTATTTTTTCACATTTATTTCGTACGCTCCGATATACGCGCGAGTAACAAACAATTCTTTCTAACGATCAAGTTATATTCGAAATACTTTTTTTTTTACTTGATATATTAAACGATTGAAATAATCGCGGCGGAGCGTCTGTTCTCATTTCGACCTCGATATTATATCCTCTGAGTAGTTCTTTTCCAATCGATCCGAAACAATGGGCGAAGGGTGCAAGAACGGCACTCGCACAAACCGTGCGAAACGTTTCACGGTTCGATTAGCAATGTTCCTTATTTAAACACACGCCGAGTCGACTTTACGTTCGCACGAAACGCGGTTTCGGATATATCAATGATGATTTCTCCCGTTAATCAACGCGCGCGAATCCAACCCCAAGCGTACGCATTTCACAAAGGCGCGTACCCCATTATTAATTGGACTCGTGATAATTACATCGAGCGCCGAATTGACGGTGGGTGTCTCGTTTGCAGTGTTCGCAGAGAGGAATCGAATACGCGCTCCTCGCGTATACGTTGTATGTGTACTCGCCATTATTGGAAGCCCCCGTGCTTCCGGACACGGTTCCAATTTCCAATATGCCAGCCGCGCACTCATCAATGAACACCGAAAAGTGACGGGAAACAGGTGTGGAACGGGTAGATCCGATAACGGTACATATCTTCGACGTAACGTCGATCGATCCTTCTATCGATCGCGCCGTACCGATCGCAATCATCCTACGGCCGGCCGACCCTTCAAATGCGTAACTAGCCGGGAACAAGGTTACCAATGACGCAACTCTCAAGCGAGTCTGTGATTATTCCGTGGGATTAGTTCTTGACAATTCAGTCTCTTGACGATTCAAACAACGATCCGAAACATTCATGTCGTTTGCTCACTTTTTTTTCCTCATTCGCGCGCGAATTATATTATTCCGCGTTAGAAAGAAGTTCCAGAAAAATTTCTTTAAAGTAACTCGCGGTTGTATTAAGAAGTTTTGCTTGCGAGAGAAACTTTCACGTACAATGACGCGCATGTGACCCAACCGGTGACTAACACATTTTTGCCTATAAATGATCTCGGGTATGAAGGTAAACAGCTCTTGTCTGGGTCAACATGACGGGGTCTAGAACCCCCTGGTCTCTCCGTAGGTAGTGGCTTGAAAAGAACCGCAAGTAATGATTCTTCCTTTCACACAAAGTGGGACTCTCGCGAAGACGCTTTAAGAAGTAACACTCGACGGGTTATACCTGACATGTGAACAATCGCGGATTGTATCGCCGCGCAAAAAGTCCGCTGATGTGGCCGCAATGCTGCAAAAGCTGTGATCTCTCTAATGTATATATATATGTATGAAGGTTATAGGCTGGAAACTATCACGGAGGAGAAATCACTTCGAACGACGTCCTTGAACCGACACGCGAGAGGAGACGGAATTTCCGAAATGATATCTCGTCGATTTCTCAACCTCAAGTTGAATTATCACATTACGAAATGCGTTCTTTTCTTTCCCGTGTGCGTTACACTTTGTTTTAGCGGCTGATAATTGTATGATGCACCTAACATTTGTTCGCATTATCAAAACCTACGAAAACAACAGAGTTCTCACTGCGATTCGAGACAAAACATTACGATCGTTGCACAATTTTTTGAAAATCCTGTTGCCAACTTTACATCAGCAATTAATCGTCCTTCGTTCAAAAACAGCTCTTAGAACTTTTAACACGCCGCGGCATATTTAGGGTGACTTGTCTCTCTTTTTTTCATAATTTTCAAACTATTTAATTTTTAGTACAAGAATGTCACTGTTAAAATTTTTTATCCTTAATCACGGCGCTTAACGTGTTAAAATTTTCTATCATCAGTCACTGGCGACTGACGCGGCCTGAACACAAAGTATAATATTGTCAGTCACCAGTGACATGGACTTAACTTTTTTTTAGAGTTTTTTAGAGCTTTTTTAATCTTTTTTTTTTTTAACAAACAGAACACATCAAAAATACTTGAAGTTACATAGCGAAGCAATCGCGTCTCTTCTCAGTAGAAAAAAATAGTATTGCACTTTTCTTTCAAGTTATCAATGCGTTTCTCTTGGTATTTGCATATATACGGATACACGCTTTCTTGTCAGCTTCCACGGACGTGGCCGTGAACCTCTTCCGTGCGCATATACGCGCAGCGCGCATAACGTCGTAAACCCAATTGCGTCTACTGGCCGCGAGGTCTTACTAGTTTATTAGCTACATTTGCAACTCGTTTTCTAAACATTCCCGAGAGCAAACTTTTTAATGCGATCGACGCGTCTCTCAAATTAAAAGTCATGTTCTCTTCGAATTTATAGGCGTTTAAATAAAGAGAAAGAGAGAGAGCGAGAGCGACAGAATATAAAGTAGTCGTGAATCTCATTCGCTTTAATCGATCGCCTCGGTGACTGGTCACTGGTGACTGGTCACTGGTACGAGACAGATCGGCGACACCGTTTCCGAGAGATTCTTCTTCATTCGCGTTGTAACTGCATCTGTGTGCGTTAAATATAGCTCGCGGAACTGAAAAGTACATGCAATTGTCGGAAAATGCGCATATGCACACACACACACACACACACTTGCGTGGTAAAAGTGGGTTTCAATTGTCCACGGAAATGCGTGTCATCCTACATTTTCTAAACGTAGCTTTCTGGAATCAGTTTGTTGACGCAAAATCTGGAGTTGAAATTAACGGAAGAGTGCAAACCCGATGTTCTTTGCGTGTACGTGATTACTCTCGAAATTTAATGTAATCAAATCTTGTTATTTTCAACGATAAACAACTGTGTGTGAAATAACGCGACTTGATATAGTCCCAATCTAATAGTCGCTTTTATCTTACGGTATTTTGTTTTGCAAATAAAACAATTACGAAATGTTATATTATCTCACGAGACAAAAAAGATCTTATCTAAATCGTAGTTGTAATATAAATATTGTGACGCAAAACATTTAATGTTCTTTTACTTCTCGTGAATAAGCGAAAACGTGAAGTAGGCCCAGCCTGTTGTTGCGCTCGGGATCGCCACAGAGGAACGTCAGGCGTGTACTCACGTGGCCAAGTTCAGGGCTAACAAGATCCCGTCTCACCTCTCTCTTTCTCTCTCGAGCAGAAGGGCTCCATCTATTTCCTTTGTGCGATCTCTTCGATCTTACACTATATCGGCTCTCCCACCATTTTCCCACAAGCTTCACCGGCCCCGTCTTTTACTTCATTACGTTTTATTTCCAGCCGGTTCCGTCCGGCCGCGTTATTCGTTTTTTAGTCTTGTTTCAGTCCTTCGCAACACTCCGAACTCGCTCTCCTCCCGGTATTTCTTCCTTTTTTTTCCTCGCGTTGTCTTTTAATCTTTCATGCTGAAGGCTTGCTAATATATTTATGACGTAGCTTTTTAAAGTCAGACAATGTTACGAAAAAAAAAACATTCTCTTTGGACGAGTACAATTATTATAATAATTGCTGCTATTGTTAGAAAAAAATTGAATATATATATTAATTTTTTCCATTAGAAAGATTTCTCTTATTTCTTAACGTCAGATAAAGCGAGAAATGATATTTCTTTTCCATTCCGCTCGAGTTATTTTCTCTTCTCGTTATTTTTTATTAGAGTAATCATTCCGATGTAATGCAGAGAGTTTAGCAGTTAGGCACGTAACTTATTGTCAGCATAATTGATCGTCAGTAGCCCGAGCAAACAATATATCGCAGATATGTTTATTTTTGCGCAAACCACAATCGAGTGAAAGTAGCGAGGCACAAGTGGGATATACATGCGCGATCTCGTTTTGCGAGCTTAATATTTAATAACCAGATAGGATCTTGTCGACCCTGAACTTGGCCGTCACTGTGCCATTCCGTGCGCGTAATCTCGTGATGGCACGTCACGCTCCGCGATATTTTTCTTGCAGATACTTCTGTTAATCGTAAAGCAGAAGACTCGTTCTCCTCGAGAACGTGACAAGTTGCTGTTTAGAACAGTGATGACCAACTCGTACGAAAAATTTTGCAGAATATCGAAGATGTTCAATGCTTCACAAATGTTTTATAAAGCTTGTACATCATGTTAAAACATGTGTCAGTACATATTTCTTTTTTTTTTTTTATAATTGGTTATAAAGATACATATTGCTTTACTTTTTGTTGATCGCTATGTAATATTATGTTTGTTGCGAGAATCTTGAGAAGAAATGATGTAGAAACGCAAGTAAAAAAGAGAACTTTTATTTGACATTATTTATTTTTCAGCAAGCACTTATAATGAATAATTCGAGAAGATAGTGAAAAGTTGGACATAGTGCTATGTAGAATAGTGTGCGAATTATGTCAAGAAATAAATTATTCAAAGTACGATAGAATCTAATAAATAAATGAGAACAAACGACAGAGACGAGCATCACGCGCGGCAGACGCGTGACGTTACATACAAACTAATTCAACTTAATATATTTTTTTTTAAGTTTTATTTGCAATTATTTACCGAGAGACATTTTGGAGATACGTTTTATAAGTTTGCTTATATATGTAAAACATTTAATGTCAGCATATAATTTTTCTGACAGTATTTTTTTGCAGAACACGTTTCAGTACTCACAATCTTTATGACAGATATACGCTCGCGTTTTCACGTGTGCTTCCATATTTCATGATTATACGTGTCTCAATGTATCAGAATCGTATGCAGGTAATCCGTTCTGATGAGTGAAGAAACTACGAACACAATCAAAAATTTTGTACAAACCAAATAACAAATATATGAGTATACACATATGTATATTTTGTTCTTTTATAAAATAAATAGAAAAGAAAAAGAACAAATTTTGATAAGTAAAATTATTACTTTTAAATATAAACAAATATGTACATACTAACACTTTGAATATATCAGAAAAATATTCATGTTATTATTTTCCTCACTTCTTTTTAGCTCATTCTAATAGTGTCTTGCTTGCTTCTTTGACCGCTTTTTTTAAAACTTCCTAAAATATAAATTTTATATGCTACTTGTTTTATTATTGCTTTTTGGCAGTCACCACAATTGATGATATGACAGAAGTTTTAAACATAAGAATGCAGAAGTTGTATAACATTATAGAGTATATACTATATATATTACATTATATTATACAATAATATAATATATAATCTCTCTTTTTCTCTCTAATATTTGTACATATTGTTTTACAAAAAGAAATAGAATGTATTAGTACTTCTCGAATAATCAATTCCAAATTTTCCCTATAGTTTAGTCTCCTCTATTTCTATCACTGCAACATGATTATCATATCTTTTGAAAGGGTTATCATATCTTTTGAAATGGTTCAGAAGTTATCCGCCGGTTCTGTCTGTATTTATTACAAAGCTTTGTTTTTCAGAAAATTGAAACTTTAATTATTAAAAATATTTTGTTAAAAAAAGCTCGTACACATAAAAACTATGTTCTGCTATTTCGACTTATACATTTTATGAGGAGTCACTCCCATTCCGGTTGTGCTATAATACGATTGCTAAAACACTCTGTATAACATTTTATATATCATGTCAAATAAAAAATAAAATATTTTGTTATATCCTTACTTTGCCGGCTCAACCTTCAACGAAAGCATCAGCCCAACTTTCAGCAAAAGCATCGGCTTCCGCATTCACAGTGGCGTTAATGGTCGGAATAATAACCGCGACTGCGAGCGCAACTACTACTAATAAAGTTTCATATTGATCTTTTTTATATCTTATGTTACAACAAAGATAAACTGACATCTGCCTTGAGTAGTTTATATACAAATGTGTATCTGAATATCGCTGTAATAATAAAGCACGTCAAAAATATAAAAAGAGACATAAAACATATTTTATCAGTCATAACAATAGTACTTATAACTTATCATAATATGACAGTGTGAGAAATACTGTGTCACGCAACAAACCTTGTTGTAATATAAAGATTAAAGTTCTTATATTTTTTCTGATATACACATACTAAAAGTAAGATAAAATTTCAAGATAATCTTTACTTTGGCGTCGAGATATTATACGTTTCTTGATACCAGTGTATCAGCAATTGTTGCAATTGTACGTCATATATACATATCTAACAGGAAAAATTCCAACTTCCATATTTTCTATAAAACATTTTTATATAAATATAGATCGTATAGAACATATATAGAACACAAATATTAAGACTAACATATTTCTATGCTGATTGTGAGTATAAAAAGAAATCGTGTCAAAGAAGATTTGATAACATGTTACTACATGTGTAAAATTATTCTATAATAAATTTTATTACATGCAATATCTTCCTAACATCCTTGAATGTTTTTTTTTTTGTGAAGTTATAATAAGTACATGTGTGTTACTTGTACGTTTCATACATAGTTTATATCTTTTAAAATTAAAATATAGATGTAGCTAATAATTAATTATAACATGTTTTTGAGACAAGAGATACATTTCCGGAAAATACACACTGATTTCTTATATAAATATATTGCACTTATTTCTTCCGAGAAAATGTTAAAGAATAATATTTAATTTCTGACTTTATCTCGAACACTTAATAACTGCTATATCTTTCTTATCTGCGCGTTACTTATGACAAATGTCATAGAAAATTTTTTTATTAAAAAAAAATGATTTTCTTGGAAAATACATAAAATTGTTTTGCATTGTTAAACGCAGAATATTCTCGCAAAACTGGAATGCTCGTAAATACGTATGACTACATAT
This sequence comes from Pseudomyrmex dendroicus, assembly GCA_014825645.1. Taxonomy (NCBI): domain Eukaryota; kingdom Metazoa; phylum Arthropoda; class Insecta; order Hymenoptera; family Formicidae; genus Pseudomyrmex; species Pseudomyrmex dendroicus. Next base: position 520 of record QVNZ01024078.1, on the reverse strand, counting down.
GATCGTTACAATATTATCCTCCTATGAATAATATTATTAACGATAATACCTTCCGAAAATCAATAAATGAGGTTGCCACGGTTTTATATCTTATCTTGTCTCTCCACTGTTTTAATTTTTCTGTTATTTCTGGACACTGCAAATGTTAATACATTGAAACAAGAAAATGCAGCAGAAGGCCGTTAATGTACTTTATCATGAATTTATAGTTTCTACCAACATATTTGCTTTCCTTGAAAGATGCAATCTGTGTGTGTCACTGAACTTTGATGCATTAAAAATGCACCGCGCGTGCGCGCTGCATGCATCTAAACAATTTTGATCAAAGAAAACCATTATCATCAATGATATTTTACGATTGTGCTGATTAAAATAATAATAATTTGTGTAGATTAAGATTAATTACCTTATGAACTTATGTATTTTTTAACGTAAGAACAAAACTTTTTGAACATAAAAAATAATGTATTATGTGCGCTGGTATACACATATTTGATAATTAAAAATTGATTTAACTTAT
>QVNZ01024077.1:0-36954 GCA_014825645.1 Pseudomyrmex dendroicus | reverse complement strand
GTGGCTGTCAAAGTTGTACTGGGGATCTGAAATTTGGCCGTTATGTTCTCCTCTTATACAACTTTTTTTAGGGCGGGATCAGACTTCTCTCTCTTCCATCATCTGTAAATTATAAACGTAAGTAGATTTTGAAAAGACACGAATAACCCTGGTTTGCAGTTTGAGGATTAAAAAGAGAATAAGTGACGGACGTTGCCGAGTCTCATTAAAACTAAATAATAAGTATAAATTGTTTTCACAAACAAATAAACAATTACATTTTGCGCACAAATAAAACGCGCAACGATAGAATATAAAATGCACATGAAACAAACTTATTTAACTCGTTTAAACAATAATGCGTCGCACATTTATCACAATACGACGCAATATTATACGATGTTCCGCGATATAATATAAATACTACTAAGAGAAACTTTGCCGGTTTGCTTTTCGACAAAGATGCGACCGCAATTATGAGAAGCGGTATCTTTTCATGTGTATATCCACGGAGGAAAGTAAATTTTCCTTAAAAGTGTATCGCCGCGCGCGGAAGATTCCTTCGCTGGCGGCGTTCCAGTTTTTCGAAATTAGTAACGGCCCGGAAACACTTGGAAGTGGATATAGTAGGCGGAAGTAGACAACAACGGATAATAATGGCCAAGTTGGTTATGTCGCGCGGCTTTCGCGAACACGCCGGCAAGAAACATAGCCGTCCTTCTTCATCCAGACTTTAGAAAAAAGTTAACACTTTCCTCCTCTCCGATCATGATGAAGGTTTCGCCACGTGTCGGCAAACTTCCAGAAAAAAAAAGATATATAGGTATGATTATATGTTCGCAGCTTGATTCGCGAAGAAAATGTGCGTGTTTGCTGTCTTCTATACTATTTCAGAAAATACAATTGACATACAAAACGTTATAAAACATTTTTTGAACTTTTTCTAAAAGTATATTCTATTTGAATTTGTTTTTTTTTTAATTTATTATAAATTTTTGTTATATACGTATAATTATATAATATTTATTATAAGTTTAAGTTTGATAGTTTTTTGTCTGAAATATCGAAATTTAAGAAAAATATAAATGATATAAAAGAATGATACATTTGTTTTTATGTAAAATTCACGTGTTTACACATTCATGTTGTTAAATAAAAAGAATTCACTCTGCTTTCTTTGATCCCACATGACAATCTCGTTCGCAGTTTTGATATTGAATGGAAAAAAAGCGTTCGCACAGAGAGCGAACGCAAGAGGGAATCAATTTCTCGGATTGTAAATCAGATAAAAGCAAATTAACCTCCGCGCGCATAATCGGCGACGCCCTCGAGCGCAAGAATTACATCGCATCGGACAAAAATATACGCGGGCGGTTCGCCGCGTGAGAAAGGAAGCCCATTAGCGCTCTCGTACGAGAGCGAAGTGGTCGTTCATTCATAAACTCGGAGGCGGCCATAGCGTCGTAGCCCGTTGTACTACGCCCTCCCTGCTGGTATTATCGCTACCACTACTACGTTTCTACTATCACTATTACTACTACTACTATTACTACTACTACTACTACTACTACTACTACTGCTACTACTACTACTACTACTACTACGGCTACTACTACTACTACTACAACTACATTGCCGCACCACCACTTTTAAACAGCAGCGTAGCAACTCAACTACCACTACTGTCGCCGTCGTCGTCGTCACCACCACCGGCATTGCCGCCCTCGGTGCACCGACGTCGGTTACGCGTCCTACCACAAACATGGTACCGCTAACGCCGCGGCGTGCCGAGCATCGCGTTCCTGACGTTCTTACCGCGGGCAGCATCACCCTTTTAACCGATGCATTTCTAACGAGTCGAACGCCTTGACATTGAATTCTGCCGCGAATGCACTGCGGCGTATCGACCCAGATCTATCTTGTCGATCTTGCAGCCATACTGGAAATATCGAACAGATGCCGACATAAATAAATGTCTACGCTCTTCCGCCATCTTCGAATAACATCCATCGGCTGGATGATGCGCGGTCGAGAATTGTCGATGCGATCGATCGGGATTTTGTTTCGAGCTTACGAGTAAAATGTTAAAATGTCTAGACAATTTATATATATATATAATTTTTATATCAAATAGAAAGGAACAATTTAATTTTTATATATAATGTATTTATGTATTTATTTTTATTTATTTATTTTTTACCTAATCTTATCATTTCCGACTTATATTGAATGTCGCTACAAGTGGCTTAAACGTTCTGTTAGAAATGAAGATGAATAAATAATCTCTAAACTATCTTCTTGATCCGTAAATGAATTATATGATAAACTATCATTGATTTGGATTGAGACTCGAAAATTTTTGTATTTCATTCCGGATATGTCTCGATTCTTTGACCGGTCACCTCGACGACAGAAATCTTCGACGAAACGAATCTCTGACGCAGTTCAATAATAAAACGACGATGGATTGGAAAGATTCTTTTCCGTGTCGTCGCTACACAACAATAATTTTCAGTACTCCACATTTCATGCAATTTCGCACCGGACAGATTATAATTGTTTTTGTTAAAACGTTGCGCGCGAGATATAAAATAAATAAATTCGCGGGCAAAATCATTTATCTCCATTATCGCAATCACGACAGGAAGCACGTTAATAGCTTGAGGTTATTCCCCGTGTACAAGCCAAAACTTGCGCTAATTAGGAGCTTCCCTTTCCCGAGAACGGGGCGGGAAATCAGCTCTTAATTTTGATAATGGATCTGGAATTTATAGGACGAAGTAATGCGATTGCTGCTTTAGCTACATAAAGTACGCTCTCTCTCGTCTTGCGCATAGTCTCGCGAAACTTGAACACAATCACTCTTACTCTACGCTAATTAAGAATATTTCGCGCAAATTGAAATAAACAACGGCGATTGTTAAACTCCGACGCGTGAAACCTCTCTCATGAAAATCTTCGCGCGGTTTATATCGTGACAGATTTTTCACGTAGCGTGAACGACGTTCGTTGTTTTGCGTTACTTCGTCAGTCAATATGTCTCGCGAAACGTGATTAAAAACTTTCTTGACTTCTTTTACGGGAAATCGATGAAAAACATTAACGTCGCGCTCGGCGTCGCTTCCGGTTATCTCGACGGTTTTAAGGTCAACGCGCATACTACTACGGTCCTTGACACTGAAACAACACAAAACTTCGGCAACTCGCCCCGCCAAGTTCGCGAGATTTCCATACGTTGTTCCCGGCATCCGGAGAATGTCTCCAATTAAGAGATCACGAGCGAAACTCGGATCTGCTTCAGCTGAAACGCAAACTATTTTTGCTTCGCGTTTTTTTTCGTTTCAACATTATAGCATCGCGAACCAAACGAAAAACAGTGGAAATATTTATAGATCAAGTGTCAACCAATAACGAGACAACTGACACGCACTTAAAAGGCGAAAGCATCAGGCAAGTGACAAGTGGATGAATTTATTATTCATTAATCGTATATTTAAACAAAAATAGTACTCGTCAGGTTCTAGTAAAATCATAGCTGTATAACTTGGAACGATCATCGAATTAATGAGATTCATGAATTTTCATTTTATGGCGATTATCTTTATGTTTTGAAAAACTTTCTCATTGCCAATTTTCGAGCAGCGCACTTTATCACATCAACGTTATGAAAAATTTAGAACTTTGCTCGATATCGCGAAAGTTCGTGAAATCGTCTTTACTCGAAGCTCAGCTGTGCATTACTTCAACCGATCGCTACTCAGCAAAATTTACAACTACACTTTTGAAAGATTCAATGTGACGTCGATTTTCACAACAAACCGATTGTCATGACGTTCTCGAGTAGTGACAATCAAACCCGGTGGCGAGTTCGAAATTTCTTTGCACGATTGAACGAGGTGGTGATGATGGTGATGACGGCGATGTAGAGAGAACAGAAGTTACAAAGAGATTCTCACCCTTGGAAAGCAAACAACTCTTTTTTTTCTATCTTTCTCTCTTTTTTCCCTTTCTTTTTCTCTCTTTCTCTCTCCTCTCTCTCTTCCTGTCTCTCTCTCGCCGCTTCTCCGCCGGAGCCTCGGACCGTAAACACACGTCGGTGGCTGGTCGCGTACTGAACTGAAGTTTCCACCGGCGGATCCAGCATCCCCCATGCGCGCGGAGAGAGAGAGAGAAAAAGAGAGGATCTCGCCCAACCCCACTCGCCACCTACCCCCCGACAGCGAACACCCTTTAACCCTCCTCCATTTGGCGTTCTCCGTCCTCCGGTTGTCACTCGAAACCGTCACCGTCACCCTATACGAACTACCGCCGGCCCTCTCTTCGCAACCTCCAGCCGTCGTAACACCTGAAAGGCGGGCGCGGAGGGTGCGCGAAGACAGGATACTTGGCGTCTCCCGCTCACTCCTATGTTTGACCCGATCGAAGCTGAACTTTTCCGGTTAATTTTTCACCGTGCCTGTCCATAAACGTTCCGGCTCGTAAAACCGGCCAGAATAATTACGACGTCGAGAGGTAATAATGATACACTCGAGCTTTTTTAATACTGTAGTCCGATGATAGTAACAGAAAAATTAAAAGTACACAGAAGAGAGGATGAAGAGAGGTGACTTTACTTTTTTTATTACAATATCGTTATACAACGGATACATTTAAACGAATATAACTGTTTAATTAAATATGTATTCTGTTAACTTTTCCGCGCTGCTTTCATCGTGAAATAGAAAAAGCGGCGAACAAATTCTCCATTAATTAACTTTATTGTTCGGATAAATGTGTATTAACGTTTGTGGGATTAATAGCTCGTGGTTAAAGATAAAAGGCTGATAAATGTGAGATTTCGATGGATCGCAGTTCGAGCACTTTTGCCAAGAATCATTTCGAAGGAGGAAGATTTCTCAGTTCTAAACTGCGATGAGATCGCACTAAATACTTTTCTCTTTCGTCGGTTCTAAAGCCACTTCCATTCTTGCGGATATTCGTCCTTATAAAAGTAACCGTTTGGCCGGCAAACCGCCGCCGACGTGCCGGCAAAAAGTCGACAAAACTCCCAGGAAAACTTTTCCACCTACTCCCATACTACTTTTCGGTTCGGGGCAACATATTTCACTGAAGTTTAGTCGGTTGCCGTATAAATTGTGAGAGATTTCGCGCGATGTAAGGTTTAGCTCGTGATTTAAGGAAGACGGTTCTCACAAGGGGATGAGGAGAAAAAATAAAAGAGGTAGCGCGCTTCCTTCACGGTGGGATCAAATCTCGGAAAATCAATGGTTCTCCTCGGACTTTGACGATCTCTCTCTCTCTCTCTCTCTCTCTCTCTCTCTTTCGGAAGTCCCTCCGCGATTTAGGAAAGTTCGAGCTGTCTGCGCCGAAAGTTCTTGTATCTTCATCGACTTTTCTCTTTTCGAAACTCTTACTCTGCTCTCTTCCCTTTACTGTGCTCTCACTCTCCCTTGCATTACGCGCGAATGCATATCACGTACAACATATACGTATGTATGAGCCGTCTGACGTGTAATGGTCCCGATGACGCATCAGAGATAATACGAGCGCATATAAGGCACACGCGTTCTTCGTCGAAAGGACGCATATAGCGCGCAATGTATAGGCGCGAATACGCTTTAGTAGCTAACATATTCCGCTTTTTATCAGAATTGATAACAGATATACGGAGAAGCTTCGGAGAATAGGTATACTTTTTTTTCCTCGCAAATGGACGCGTAAATTTCGATTTGAATGTTTACGACGGCTATCGATATCGGCGGAAATATATTGTTATTTAGCGAACTATACACCGTGTGCGTAATCGCGTGTATATTTTTTCTCGGTGTGGATTACTATTAGTGTTTTTTTTTCTTTTTTTTTTTAATACTTTGATGCATGTTGCCGTTGGCACAAATAAACAGAACTAATGGAGTATATGAATATTTTACCGCAATTTATTTGCATTTACGAGGCACGGTGTTACACGCGAATCGGAAGTGGGATTCGTTTTTATCATTTATTGCGTCATATTTTTTTATACATTTGTGTTTGTATTTTGAAAAACCATTTTTGTGTGAAATAATAATTTTCCGACGAGCGCACGGTCGATTAAAATTTTTAGAGTAACGCTTAACATCAACTCTGACCGGAGGCTCTTCGTCAAATATTGGTTCGAAAAAACTGCCTCGCTTTTCGATAAATAACGAGCGAGAGACGAACCGCGTGTGCGCGCGCGTGAGTATATATAAACTCTCGGTAATAGTATCAGCTCGTAAATCACGTCTAAAGAGTGGAAGAAGTTCCACGGCATAAAGCAGCAAGTTTTCGCGAAAAGCTCCGCGCGAAAGCTTTGAAGATGGGTATGTGGTAGTGATAGACTCTTGTGCTCCACCGGAGGTCATCATGGTAGTTACACTTCCTATATGCAAAGCCTCTTATATACATATATACGTGTATGTATATTTACAGTAGGATATCAGATATTATGAACGAAAATAATTTCACTACCGCATAAATTTTGTTGCATTATGTTCCCGTGTAAAATCATTTATCTTCGCGCACACACATTTAAAGTTTTATTGCTAAACACGTTTCACGATTAATGTATACGTGAGATATCTGCGTCCAAACAAAAATAAAAAAGACGATGTGATTTTAACACAAGAGAGAGCGCATCGTCTAGCTTTACTTTGGTTTTTAGAAATCTTGCGGCGAAATCTGCAATTAGCTATCATCGATAAAACACGTATCTTGTTTCAACATTGCAGGCACATGCGCGTTCGAGTTTCCGATAATTGTACGCAAAGGCAGTAATAAGTGTAAAATGTGCAGATTCACAAATATTCATTTAATTAATTAATCAATGACATCAGGCTGCAACGTTTAGAAATTGCAATATTAATATTCTTTTATTATATTTAATTAATCAATATTAAACACATATAAACTATTAAATTACTTGTGTGGGAAACAGAAAGGGGAAATACGCATGCAATACTTCATCAATATGATAACATATAAAGTTATTTATATGAAAAAATGTGTACACAACGGGAAGACTAAAATATAAAATTATGTGTAGACAACATGATGGTGTAAACAACGTATATGTTTTTATTTCAGATAAATATCTCAACATTGAACATTGACTATATGTATAAGTACATCGTTTACTCGTTTATATTCGCATTGGTAATCCGATATAATTCGTTAATATATATCATATACTTTTTTACTACTTATCACTCTGGTCTCTACGAGTTTTCTGTTACAAACTATTTGATCGCTTAATAATGTCGATTATACGCACTGAAAATTGTTGTTTTTTTTGTTTTTTTTTTTTATTTTTTTATTCTTTTACGTAATATATATCGTAATCATCCCTGTATGCAATATGGTATTTTTTTCTTTTATTTATTCGTGATGATCTCTGTGTGTGTCTCTCTTATCTACCGGGTTAGATCGTCGTTGTAATTCGCGTCAACGATCGTCGTTATTACATCATACGTTATAACGCGCGCGCGCGCGCGTTTACCTACTAATTAACTACTAATATTTTTTTATCACAATTACGTATTATTATTAAAGCCGTTGGAGCGCCGGGCGAAGTTTGCCGGAACACTTTGATGATCCCCGTTTGTTTCTCCATGAGAATAATTATCAAAGATAATTATCTAATATCACGCTGTCGTGTCCACAACGTAGAGTGTTATTTGCCTCCCTCGCGCAATTTACTTTCGATTGTCCTTAACAAAAATGCCACAGACTTGATTAATACAATTTCGACGAAATGAAAAGTAAAAGCTGGAACTATATAAAGCCAAGACAACAAAGCATTAAATATGTAATTGCACGAAAAGCAATAGTAAACATTTAAACGCTTGCTTTGATAGTAACTAAAATTATACTATGCTATTAATATAAAATGGTAAATATGCATTTTAGGTCAAACCTCATCGATTTTGTTGTGCTTTAGATATGTTATAGGGCAGGTCGTACTGAGTAATTCCTCACCAAAATTTTGCGGGGGACGGCTTTGGTTTAGGAGACAATTTAAATTTTCCTAATTTTAATATTTTATTTAAAATCAATAAAATATTAAATTTTAATATTTTACTGATTTACTCTAGATATTAGAAGCTGATATTACCAACAGTGAAGAATGTAAACAAATGATCTATGGATGCATGCGTGAAGACAATGTGTTCCGCTTCCCTTGCGGAGGAGCTCCACTATCGAAAAACTAGACACATAGGCTTGGGTAAGACCTCGCGTTGAAAGTTGTGAACCCATGTGGAACCTCATTTCGCGTGGAAAGTGTAGAGACTGGCCGCTGACGGAAGGAGTCACTACCAAAAAACTGAACATAAGTTGAACCTTTCTTTATGTGGAAAGCGAATATTTACATGTAACGTGAATATTTATCACATGTTGGATGAATGTACAACTTTTCATGCAAAGCGAGATTCTATCCACACTTATGCGTTTAGTTTTCTGGTAGTGATGCCTTCCCGTAAAGAGAGCCTGCCTCTACGTACACACTTTACACATAAGTTTACACTTTTCCAAATTTTTTGCGGAATGCATACTGCATACACTTTCGACATGAAGCAAGATTTAATTGGAATCATAGGTGTTTACATTCTTCAACACATCAGTACGAACTTAAAGAAACTTTACTGGTCAGCTTGTAATATCTAAAGCATTAACATTTTGAAACTTTAAATTATCATATTTCCTAAACCAAAGTCGAAGTTCCCACGAAATTTTTGTAGGGAATTATTTACAATTAGTACGACCTATAACATTTAAAGTGCAACATAATCGATGAAGTGTAATCTAAAATGCATATGTATTTATTTATAAAATATTTAATACTAACAATTTTCCGAAATCACAATCATAACTGTCAAGTTTTGTTGAGGACGAACACTTTTCAATTATACTATTCTTCGCGCATCTCGCTCATCTCTCTCTCTCTCTCTCTCTCTCTCTCTCTCTCTCTCTCTCTCTCTCTCTCTCTCTCTCTCTCTCTCTCCACAATCTCTGTATTTTCTTATAAAAAACGTCATAGTACAGTCTCACACATTAACACCCACAGTTCTTTTACGTTCCACATTCTAATTCGGGTATATTGCTTCAAGTATCTTAATTTTCGCATGCAGGGAATCAACGGAAATCGGCATCAAAGTTCCCATTATTTTTTTCGCGACGTGCCGATTCGCTGGCGCTCGTTCGGCGAGCGCGACGTCTAAAACGTTCGTGGATCACTTTCTTGGCGCTTTATACTTCGATGAACACTAGTTGCTAATTGTTAATTAACGGTACCGCGTATTGCTGCTGTTTTGTGCATTGACTTGAAGGTGACGCACTTCCGAGAACGAACAAAGCTGCGTGTCATATAAATTACAGATATCATTTAAATTGGTTTAATATAGCAAAAAGTATAGAGTGATCGTTTTTTGATAACCAAAACAAATAATTTAAACTCGCAAGATATTGAGCTTTAAAAAACTTATATTTTTATTTACAGGTATGTGAATATAAAACTATATTTTAAAACGACAGAAAAATACATTTGGAAAATTCAGGATATTCTAAATTGAATGAATAACAGACAAGTTTTTTTTTCTTAATTTCTACATCTATTTTAATACTGTGTCAAAAAAAAAAAAAAACAGCCACTTGATTTGTTGACTTTTCTTTCTCGTATAACACAATCGAGAATAGTTAAAGAAAGTTTTAAGAAAACTGAAAGTGAAAATATCCAGGAAATGAACTGAAAATATCGAACGGAAATGAAGGTAGGCGTGGAAACAAAATAATTCATGGATTTATTAAAAATAACACAGAAGTTCGAAATGACACAACAAATCAGAACAATAAACCGCGTTAAACGGAATAAAACGTCTGACGATTTATTATACAGCGTATCACAATTACTCGAAGATCGATTGATCCTCGAGAAATTTCCTCCATGATATTGCCATCAGTTTTTGTTTTATTTATTTATTTTTTTTTTTTTTTCAGGAAAAGCCTCGCGTCACGTGAATCAGTCGTTCCGTATGTCAGAATAAATCGCTCTCAAAACACTGAACCCGCGTGAATATTTTTTCTAAAACATTTCTGCACTATTATTAATTTTTTATTGCGTTACACCGCCGTATAGAAGGACAATCTTTGTCGTGAAAATTCTAAATATTTTAGTGCGCGTAAAAATTTACCTTTCACCACTTAACTAAAAGCAATCCGCTAATTTAACTAAATATTACATATGTAATCTATTACATACATGAACGAATGTCGGTCGTTAGTTTTCTTCAAAAGATTGAAACCTCGTAACGCTTCGCTAAATGACGTAAATAGCTATAATCATCGTCTTATAAATTTTGCAATTCTCGTCATATCACAATGTCAATAAACAAATCAGATACAAGTACTACCACGTGACGCTATTTTTTCTAGCGAACAGTTTCCTCGGGAGTATCTTCGAAAATCTGAGCAAAATTTCTCAATAAATCTCCGATTTTCTTCAAACACAATTCTATATCAAGTTTTCACAGTTTCCCAAAGCTTCCCTTGGAAACTTGTTCGCCACTGCCGTGACATTATCTACAAAGGCTTTAATCCTAAATAAGTGTAAGAAGATTCCGACCTAGAATTCTTTTCGCTCGCAAAATCAAATTTTCATCGAAAGAAGAATTTACCAATGTTTTGCCATTCGCTGTTTATACATTTACAGAAATAAAACGACATAAATACAACAACATCCAAGAGTATCATGTAATGAGAATCCGCCAGTTTCTTTCTTACACTTTCTAAGTAAATCTGTATGATTTAAGGTTAATGTTAATTGTAAGGTGTTCGAAAAAGAAAAACAACATCCATTTCCGAAATGACTTATCGTCTATCGTGAAATTGCGTTATCTAAATAAATATATTAAACAATCGATTTTCCTCGCTACCTCACTTTCACAGCTTCTAGGGACTATTCGCGTTATCTACGGGAATTTAAAGCGCTCGATGCGTTTCGTATTACATTACACACAAGATAACTTTAAGAGTTGCGATTATCTCGGACTGACTGCCCGATGAGTTGCATCTGTTTGTGTATAGAGGAAAAAAAATAAAAAAACAAAAAAACATTAAAATAGACATTAATTTTATTCATATTCTATGCTAAATTAGCATAGAATATGAATAGTTCAACTGCGATAAAATTCGTAATTTAGATATATCTACATGTTGTAACAATAAATTAGTAACAAAAAAAATTTAATTTAATTAATTCGAAGACTATTGATGCGTAAAAATTGTGAACAAGACATTATTTCGGCAATTAGAAATATATTAGTTTATTACTCACTGTTATAAGTTCGACATTTATACTGATCCAAAGAAAAACTCTAGCGTGCGATTTGAATGAAAATGACTAATGAGCACTCAAACCAAGCCAGGATTGCAATACTTTATGTTTCAAAACGCGCGTACAGGCTACAAATGCGTATCTGTAACTTTTCGTTTCTTGTAATTACTTCTTCATCGGCCCGTAGTAAAGCGATAGAAACTACACCAAAATCACGCAGCATCGTTCGACTAAGCGGCATCACTTTCCCTACTACGTTTAGGGATGTTCACTACTCACTACAATTAAAAAAAACGAAAGCACAACGATAAGCGGAACGATATTGTTATTGTTTTTTACGTCAACGACATAATTTTATTTATTATCCTGTTTGTTTCGATATTGCCGAGTTAAATTGTTTTTTTTTGTTTTTGTTTTTTATATTAAACAATTTGCGAGAGAAATCTTTCCAATCACGACGCGTATGAACTGTAGAAAATTCGTTTCGATTATCGTGGTACTTTCGTTCGTTTGAATATTTCAAGTAGCGTTCACTTGTCGTCTATAAAGACACACGCACGGCTCTGGAAATTGAAAACGCCACTTGAAAAAGTAGTAATCTCACTGATTTTTTTTTTTTTTTTCAAAGCGATTCAATTCCCATCGCCAGATACGTCAGAACAATACGGTGTCTTTCTCTTCTAGTCCTTAACAATTAATTCGCTAATTTAAATAGATCTATTTATGCTTAGAGTACCTAGTATTATATAAGGCATGGAGTATGTTACTTGTCCAGTCAACCTTCTCTCTTTCTTCGTCTTCTTTCTCTCTCTCTCTCTCTCTCTCTCTCTCTCTCTCTCTTTTACACACACACATACACACATACATTTTCGCGACTCTCATTCTCTCCCTCTCTTTCGCTCGCTCGACTCCACCGCGTTCGATATTCTTTTTGTTTCTTTTTTCTTTGAACCTACTCCACTATCTATACACGTGTAAATGTCACAACGATTTTCCGTTTTTTGCAGTAAAGTATGCACACAGATTATGCACACGCTACTCACGCGAATGATCCGAAGAGAGAAGTGGACTCTGGAAATTTTGTACGCCTCGTTGGCACGGTATACATTATTATTTTATTAAAAATACTCCGTAGTGGTATTTTTTCTGTTTGCCCAATGTCTGATATCTCGTCGTATTTATTATTATGTATATATTATTCCGCTTCGAGATCGAATTCGCGTCGCCGTCGAAGTATGAGACAGCTCGTTTCATCTTTGCAACACGAGATCCATTCTCTGTTCAGAGCAACATGCTAAATCATATAGTTGGTAGGCGCTTGGTAACAACAGTGCTTTACAATTTAATTATCTTGTTATTCCTTTAATCTTGTAACATTTGTTGTATATGTGTGTATGGGTGTGTATGTGTGTGATTGTATATGTGTGTGATTATTTACAAGCTTGTTTATAGAACAGAGTGACTATGTCAACGATTGAAAAGTTAAAACGTTCTAGTATGCATCTCTATTTTGTGTATGTGTGTAAGAAGATACAGAATTGCTGATCGCAAAGATTGGCAAAAGAATTCCGCGACAAATGTACACGAGGAAAGAAATAGTTAAAAATTAATAAAATCGAAACGAATTCAACAACAGGCAACATTTGCTGTAGCGACAACATCGAATTCGATAACGATATCATGTACATAAAGAATATAAAATTGTTTTTCGTACCAATTATTTTGTCATATTTTTGATTACAATATTTCCTTTTAAACAATTGCGCACAAAAATGTACAGTATAAAAATGTACTGTAACAGTGATGCGATGATACATTTTTAAATAATTTTCCTATAACAATTCTTTACAACAAACAATATTACAATTGTTTCAAAAAAAAAAAAAAAAAAAAAAATAAAAAAATAAAAAAAAAAAAAACAAGTATTTGTCGAAAGCGTCTATATCATCTATAGCGCAAATTCATAAACACGAGAGCTTGTCGCGTAACCGAGTATGTATGTATTTACTATATATACATGTAAGAGTACGGGTGTATGTACCTAACGCGGTGTGCATGCACGAATATATGTATATGTACACACGCGTCGTCACTTCGAACGCGCTTCTGCAACATACTGTAACGAGTATCCCAATTAAGTCCGATTCAGCGTTTCCTTGCTTTTCTTTCCCGAAACGATATCTTATATCAGAAGAGAGTATATATACATAAATATAATTTCATTTACTACACGTAGAGAGTAATACAAAATTATTGTATCGATTGAACTTCTCGAACTACTGTTAATTAGGCCAGCAAAACAAAAAACGCTATTTTATTTAAATATTGTTAAGCGAACCGTAACGGTTCGGATCAACGGTTTTTTTTTTTTTTTGTTTTTTTTTGTTTTTTTTTTTGTATTTTATGTATTTTCAGTTTTTACTCTTCAATCAAATAACTAGTTTATTCATAGAAAAAGTTCAGTTATTCTAAAATATCGTAATTCGAACTCGATAAATCACTGTTGCTTGTTAACACGACTGTAAAAATTATATATTTTCGTTGTAACTACGGAAGCGAGCGATCTGAAGCCGGGCTTAATCAGTCCACTCCGGTAAATAAGTAAATAAATCGCAGATAAATAGGCTCTCTTTCGGATAAAACAAATAAAATCGATAAAATTTTCATATCTTAGAAGACAGTTTTGCGCGTTTGCACTTGTCGAACTGCGATTCAGATCGACAAAAGATGCAGCCGCGAGAATACTTTGAGAACGTTTTTGCGTTATACATATTTTTCGTTAAAATCTGCATGCACTCATTCTTTGCTGTAATAATTCTATATAATTTTTTATTTTTTTCTCTCCTTTTCCTCGAATTGGATTTGTAGGCCGGCCTCTTCGTGCCGTGCGCGCGCGAACTCTCTTTTTGTTATAAAAATCATATATATATTATATTATATATTTATATATCACCAAATTAACAAATAAATATCCTAAATATATATTAAATATGTGTAATATATATATATATATATATGTAATATGCTCTCCCAACAAATAATATATATATATATGTTTCATCTATTTTTGTTATATAATATAATATATTCAATATAGTAATATATTACTATATATTTATAATATATTACTATATATTTATAATATATTACTATATATTTATAATATATATTTATATATTAATTTTTTATTTATATATATACTATATATTTATATGTAATATATTAGGCATACTCTATGTGAAAGTCTACCCTTGTATCCCGGTAGGATCGGACCGATTTATCCAATCTTTGCTTTTTTTAATTTCTTTTTAATTTTTTTTCTTTATAATATTGCCATCTCACTATTTATCACCCGCCCTTTCTTCGAAAGGGTACGTTCTCTTTTATTAGAGCCACACGGATCTCCCGCTTCGCATGTGGTCGTAGCTCACAGCCAAAACCAAATAAATCCTCCTAACGCATATACAAATCTCGCACGAAATCGTCCCTTCGTGCCGCGCGCATTGTGACTCTTCTTTCTTTTCGTTCGAAGAATCGTTATTGCACGTCAACATAAAGAAAATGCGTTTCTCCGTCGAGGAAGAAAAAGCGCGTGCACAAAGAGATGATATGTCTAAGCAAGAACTCAACTATGTGTAATAATTACTCTCGTCGTTATTTCGCTGCCTCGTATTCTTGTAAACGTAATATAGACCTGTCATTATGTTTTATAAGTAGCAATGTTCTTTCTTTCTCTCTTTCTTTCTCGAAGCGTGACAAGGGTCTTTGACTATTAGTCGCAAGTTTTTTTTTATTATATATATATGAGTAATGTGAATCACTACGCGAAAGCAATCAACGGCTTCCAAAAAATGATACGCGCACTCTCCGGACACGTAATTTCTTAAGATTTTTCATATAATCTCGTTGCAGCGTAAACTTTTGCGCACGCTAAGTAATAATTTCCATTCTTTTTCACGTTTTTTTTTTCTTTTAATCTCGGAAATAATGTGTCTCTACTCTATTGCACTCTCGCTGTACGTTCCACTCAATGAAACGAAACCACATTGATGCTTCGTTTTTTTCTCTTACCTCAAATCTTAGGTTTTCCTACATATCCTAGAAAACGTCGACCATCCAAAGACAAACATAAACGAAGAAACTAAAAACCAGATGTAAAATGTCGTCTAGACGCGCTGTGATTAGCTTTTTCTTTGTCCGACTTCACCTCGCGATATTTCTATCTTACCCGTTTTAAAATTATATACTTTCGATCGATGCGACACTGGCTGTGAAACGTGTATAATTAAATAAACGAGGCCGTCGCCGCTCGCAGAGTGGAATGAAACGCGCCGTGAAGCGCGTAGAGAGGTATCAGCTTTACGACACCTGCCTGCGCGGATGGCGCGGCGGCGGTAGACGATGACGAATCGCCTCTGTGTATCTCCTCGTGCCGCTCATCAATGCAGTTAATGGTGTTGTTGTTATCGTAATTACGATGGTCGCGATGATCTTGTCGACTCTGGGAGCGCTGCGGTGAGTGAACCGTATCGGGCAGAGGGTGCGGGAGGACGCGACAAAACTGCGGAGCGGACTGCACTCTACACGCACCCTGTGCCCCCTCTCACTTGTCCTCGGACTCGCCTCGGGGTGACGTGTCCGTGTCTTGCTTGTCACTGCGATTAAAACCGAGAAAAGAATCCCGGGATTTTTAACCTTTATGTTTACCCTTCGCCAGTAGCACACTGCGACACATTAACCTTTCATAGACTGTTTCAGAATCATTTTGATCCACAAAATTTGATAAGCTTCTAATTAAAAAAATTATACTTTATTTGTAATATTTTTTAACTACGGTAATATGCATAAAAAGGGAGCAGCCTCCGATGACCTCGACCTTGATACATAGTATCGAGATCATGACCCTAAGTTTCTAAGCACGATTCTGATGGTTTTAGCCGATGGTCGTTGTTTGTTAAAAAGTTATTAACAAAAAAAAGTTTCACTAATACGACATCGTTTTTCAACACCGTGTACATTTCAGAAGTAAATGTATAATGTATATGTGCCAAAATGTATGTATTATATACACACATATTTACGTGTATGCATAGAGGCAGTGTGTTCTGTCCCCCCTACGGGAAGGCTCCACTATCAAAAAACTAGACACATAGATTAGAGTTGAACCTCTGCGTGAAAAGTGTATGCGTTGACGCAGTGTGTTCTCTAATTAACTTGAAAACCTATTTGGAATCTCGCTATACAATAAGCGACGACTAAAACGAGGTGAGATCCATGGATTTACAACTTTCCACGTAAAGCGAGGTTTCCCCCAAACCTATGTGTCTAGTTTTTTGATAGTGGAGCCTCCCCGTAAAAAGAGCGGAATACACTGCCTCCACACATAAATATTTGTGTGTAACACAGATATTTTTTAAAACTAGTAATAAAATTTTACAGGTGATAAGAGCCGATCGCTGGATGTTTTGCGAATAAATATATTTATATTTTTAAGAGTGTAAATTCTTACACATTATTTTCGAATTAAAATTTTCAATTCTTAGATCCATATAAGATGCAAATTTGCATCACGTATATGAGAATATCCATTTTCCCTTCCCAATTAATTTAGAAATTATATTGCGAAGAAATCATCTCGGCTATGCGTCGAATCTGGAATCTATGGCTTTCCGTGCCAAACAGATATTTTTGTATATATATTGTACATCATACATTTACTTCTGAAATGTCCACGGTGTTAAAAAACGATGTCATAGTAGTAAAACTGTTTTTGTTAATAACTTTTTAACAAACAACGATCATCGGCTAAAACCTTCAGAACTTTACTCAGAGCCTTTGATAGTATATGTCAAGGTCAAAGTCAATAAGTCGGAGGCTGCTCCTCTTTTATGCATATTTATCAATTTTACAGTCACTATTAACAGCCTATGAAAATTAACGTTTTCCGAAAAAAAAGTAAGGACTTTTTTTCTAAAACGACACAAAAAGAAAGAAGTCTCTACTTTTTTTTTGGAGGTACCGCAGTACATAAAATCGTCGGAACTCACCATATGTATCGTATAGACTTCATCTTGAGGGCGGTAGAGTTTTCTTTGCACTTATACGCTAAGACTTGCTTCACGCTGCTGACATCTACCGATGGAAACCTCGATGTGACGTAAGCTGTAGCAGCGGAAAAATGAACTTTAGTCTTTGATGAAACAGAAAACAATTCTATAGCGGGAAGAATTATTATCTTAGCATGTAGGTATATGTGCGTGTATACGTACATATAATAGCCTGAACTTTAGCCTTGTCGAGAGCAGGTTTCACTGGACGTTCGGTGGCTGTGCCGGCGCGGCTCCAACGTTGACCAGTGACAGAGCACGTCGCCAACTCCGTCGGGCTGAACAGTATTGCGGCCAAGCCGCGCGTTAACTTGCGATAGTCGCTCCACTTAACGGCCCTTAATTGTTCTTCGCAGACCGCTATGCCTTCACCCAAGTGGACCTAAGAGAATTATAAAGAGAAGACATTGTATTATATCTACTTATATTTAAGCAAGTACAGAACATATTATACTGATATTTAAGGAAAATGAAATCAAATATATGTAACTTTGTATGTAACACAAAAAATGAAGTCGCAATCATGTAAAATACTGACCACACCGTCCGACGAAGACTCTTCAAACCCACGATAAGGGGGCATCGTGGTCGGCGGAGTCGTTCTCATGTCCAGAGGTAGCCAGTCGCTTCTGCTGGAGGGCGAGTTCTTGTGAACGGACGGAGATGGGTATTTGCCACCTCTGGTTCCGAGTCGCGGTCTACCGCGACGTACTCTCCGCGCTGCAATCATCAATCGTCGAAAGACGTAATTTAATTGCGTCACTTTGTACACGCATGAACCTCGATGAGAAAAGCGGCTTTGCGAGACTTAGAAAAAATTGGATAACTAAATATGTTGTATTTATTTTATGAAAGTATACATATAAAAGTATTAAGTTTTCTTATATAGTATATTATAATAGAAAGAAGAAAAATATATAACAATAATATCTCTATGTGTTCCAAAATAATATCTCTACGTATTCCTTTTAATGAAAAAAAAAAAAATCTTTATACGCAATTGAGGAACTTTTTCTCTTAGACATTAAAATTTCTCTTCAGAAAACGTGTTTATTTCTCTGTAAAATGTGACAATTTATCTTCTTTTAAAACAAAAATCAGAAATGATTATAACACATAAATCTCACTTTGATCAAACTTTTTATCGATATTGAAACAATCTCTTGAATGTGCATTTTCGTTGAGCTTTCACGCGGTGTCAGTCTATTTTTGTTCTACATTTAACTTTCTTTAATGATTCTGACGGGATTTTTGACTCGTAATTTAAGTTCAAAAACATTTGAAAAAATAATTGTTGACTGATACATCACTATAATGACTGATACATAAAATAATGTAGGTAAAAAAACTTGATCAAGTTGGTGAAATGTTCACGAACATCAAAAATAGACTGATAAAGCGCGTGAACTTCTCAACAAACTCCTTCGTCTTGTGCTGTAACAATTGATAAACTATTGATCGATCAGTCTGTTGACAAAGAAACTGAAACTCTCATAAATTAGTCATTTTCCACAAACTGCAAATGTTCAGTTAAGATGGAAACAATTTTCATTGTCCGATAAATCTTCGTACGCTCAATGTGCAATAACAATCCTGTCTGTCATCTTTCAAAGACGACAGTTATATTGCTCGTATATCGCGTCGAGGAGACAATCGCGCTAACGATCCATCTTCGGATGCTGATTGGTCGGGTCGAAATCACGTCCTAAGAACGTCAACCGGAGCATTCCGATCGGTCGTCGAATCGACGATCGCTATGGTCCACCGGCAGAAAAAGAGGAGGCGGGGAGGATCGCGAGCGACTGCGGGACCACGACACCTTCTCGCCGTTGCAGCGACGTCAGCTGGAGGAGCTCAGGTGCGGTCGCGTGAGCCGATCTTAGGTGTCTGCGTAGATTGCTGTTGTTGCTGTAGACGCGGTTGCAGCGCGGACATGGCCGCGGCGAGTCCCACGTGCAGATCGGCTCCGCGGCAGAAGCGCTCGATATCGTTAACGTTGCCGACGGCGGTGGTCTCGTCGTCATTCCCTCCGTGCAGACGACCGCGGCGGCTGCAACACACCAGCCGACCAATCTAGATTAGTTCCTTCCTACACTACATGTCACAAATGTAGTTTTCTTTCAATTTTTCTTTTTTTTTCTTTTTTTTTTTTAAATTCTTTTCTTTCTTTCTCCCGACCATCTTCTCCGCTTTTCTCGCGCCCGAGATCGCCGGACAATTATTACACACGGTTATCTTGAAGCGATGCCCGGAATTTCTCTCTTTCTCTCTCGAATCTCTCAAACTGTATGTGAAAGTCCAGCTAGAAATTACCTTAGTAACGTCGGCTTCTCTTCGGATATCATTGTAATGTGTGGCTGCATTTGTCTTTTATGTAGATAAATAAAGCTCATTTTTCCACGATATGTATGTTTAAAAACTGTGTAGATATACGTATAAATCGTGTGAATGATCTGGAGGTACCTGATCATTTTGTTTAACAATTTTTTGTAAAAATAACAGAATGCATATTCCGTACAAATGTGAATTACTTTATTCAAATGTATCGTTTGACAAAATTTCGGGTACAGAATGAATCACTACGACGGGATATTGCGCTAAGCCAGACGGAAAGTTTCTTTTTTCATACTCGCGGTATATTATTTGCAGTAACAGTATAGTTCGAGTTCGCTTTGTTTTTCTTTTTTTTAGTGACCGAGAAAGTCCGCGATAGTTTCTTTTTCTTTTTGTGATCGGAACGTCATTTTTTTTTTTTTTTTTTTTTTTTTTTTTTGCGGGAAATATTGCAAGAGATTCGTGTCGAGATCGAGAACGACAAGAACGACGTCTTTGACTCGTTCATCGATATTGCAATTAAATAATGAGACTCGCATGTATATGTGTGTTGTCTATGCGCCGCAAAAATGGGAGATGGGTGGGAGTGGAGGAGGATAAGGAGAAAAGCACACTCGATTACAGATCTATGGCTACTCGATGCACCTGTCGCTAGCAGAAATCAATGCACGTTGAATATATGTGTGTGTATAGGTTTTTCTACGTGCT
This sequence comes from Pseudomyrmex dendroicus, assembly GCA_014825645.1. Lineage (NCBI taxonomy): Eukaryota > Metazoa > Arthropoda > Insecta > Hymenoptera > Formicidae > Pseudomyrmex > Pseudomyrmex dendroicus. The sequence goes on along the minus strand of QVNZ01024077.1, from coordinate 16,479 downwards.
ACAGTTTGACAGTGCTGCGCGATCCTTCGCAAGCTGATTTTTTTATTTTTTTTTTTTTATTTTTTTTTTATTTTAGTCCTTTGTGCATTTTTTTTTTTTTTTTGATGATTTGTCTAAACAGTTTAGAGTAATAAACGAAAACGTCAACTGTTGAAAAAATTAAGTTACATATTACATTGTGTTTAATCGATTGTCTTTTTGTAAAGATAAAACATGCTCGAATCAAAATTTTATATATTTTATATTATTTTGTGTAATTTCTTGTTAATTTAAATTTCTATTAAATTAATTTAATTTCTATTAAATTTATACATCTCTGGAAATGTGAATTTTCTAATTTATGCCGTGCGTTAAAAAACGGTTATTTCTTAATCACAGAGAGAAAAACATCTCGTATTAGGAACTACAATTGCATAGCAAAAGTATTACGTTCGAGACAGAACTGTGTTTATAATAATTGTTACTGTAAAATTATTGATAACTTGGATACAGTGTCTATCGTTAGATCGACTATAAAAATACTGCCGATGCCGGGAACCGACTATGCACATACAGTTGCTGCAACTATTTATTTTTTCTCTCGATGAGGCTATAACGCATAAAAAATATTTCGGAAAATATAAATTAAAAACAGAGCTGAACTAAAAATTAAATCATTCTACGCAGAAAAGTGGACGGCAATTATATAATACTATTTATCATCGCAAATATCACATTTGCAGTCTCATGTTTAATGATCACGTTACAACTTAAGAAAAACATAATGTGTGAGAAACCTAAGAAATAGATATAACGGAATCAGTCTCTGCATAAACTTCGCTATTCGTTCGATGATCGGAACGATCGCGAGCGATCACAAGAACTTGCAAAAAATATCGTGATGAGAATGGATTGAATCGCATTCACGGCGCACTTTTATATCGTCATGCACAAAGGTTCGAGTCTTGCTCCGGATTAATTCTCGATAAATTAAGTGCAGCGTATTTGTGCAATAAATTGCAAGCGCACTCGATGCAAGTTTGAACAATACTTAAGCTACTTGTAGTGTTGGGCTTCGGATACATGCGCACGAATGCGGTATGTTAAGTGAAATCTAAATGTTTTTAACGAGATTACAAGGCCCGCTTACGCGTGCGAAACAAAAGAAATGAGAATGAAAAACATATGTATTTTCTAATAAACAAAAACGTAGAGAATTGATCTAAAACTAATATTGTTGTCTATGAATTTACGCAAGCTACGTGTAAAAAAGTCGATCGAAGATTAATTATCACATTAATGGAAGTAAAAAGATTTATATTAATTATATAGTAATTATATGCTATTCTTACAAAACTGATATTAAATATTTAAAATATAAGAATTTCTGGGTATTTTACAATTCCAAACTATTAAAATATAAAAATGTTGATTGAACTAATCGTTAACTGAATTTATCGAGATATTGTTTGCACATGTATCCAAATCTGTCAAATACCGATCTTGGCGTATCAAATTTCAAGAAGAAAATATTGCGGAATAACATCTAGCCGAAAGTAAAATACATCTCTCGGTAAGTAAGTGATTTTTATTCACGTTACGAATTCGAGTTTTTTTTTCTTTTTTTATTGTTTTTTGATGCAGAGCTCATTCTGTCCAGATAATTGCTTGTCGAAGAAAACGAGAATCTATGCCTTTGAAGCGTAAATTAGAGAATTTGCACTTTCTCACTCCAACGTCCGTCACATTGTTTTTTTACATTAAGCCAATAAGTCACTTTCGTGGAGTCCATAGCTCAGCCTAAAAAGAGCACTTTATCGATTTTCTTTTTTTTTTTAATTCTCTATCAATTTTGTTGCTACAAAATTGCTATAGGAAGTTTCCTGATAAGAACTTATAAGAGCATATTTAAATCTTCAATCGCCAATTTCAAACAATTTATCTAGTGAATATCATTCCTGTATTATAAATATAGATAATACAGAGCTTGTAAAAATAATTTCCACATATATAATTAAATGTCGGAAAATGATAAACGACAATGATTTACTCGCCTACAAATATGCGCAGTGAGATTTCAACATTCTTTACATATGATCTTCAAGTTTCTACCAGGAACTCCACTAGATTGCCCTTCGCACGCGCAATATCTTTTCTTTAATCCTCACGCGTATCGAAGAGAAACATTCACAAAAGTCTGTACGAATTTTCTCATCAATTATCTGCTCAGAAATTCCGCCAAGTACAAATTACTGTACTTCACTTCCTAACGTTTTTTCTCTCTTTCTTTTTTCTCTCTCTCTCATTTCTCTTATATACCTTAATACAATTACACATTGCGCACGCACATTTGCACTTTTTTTTTTTTTTTTTTTTTTTTTTTTTTGCCGTTATATATACGGATAGCACACGAGACGCTCTATTTGACCTTCCAGTATATCTTATTTAGAGAATAACTTATTATTTGTTTTCTTCAGATACGCCATGATTTGAATAAATATCATACTTAAATATTTAGCGTTTGACTACTTCAGAAGCGAAATATCTGTATCTTCTCGAGATACGCTCGTATTGAAAAAATTGCCGCTATTTACATCGAAAATTTCGCATTCTTTTCTTCTCTTTTTCTTTTGTCTCTCGCTCGTACTAAAGCCTAGAAACTACCTTAAGCTTATATACTTTTGAAAAAGTACGCTTGTAAAAGGGCCGCGACACGTCGATCGGAAAACAGAATTTTACATAAAAAATTATTATGTCGGATATATTGTATGTTAAAAAAAAAGAATGCGGTTTCTTGTTCGAACGAGACACCACGATGCAGTTCCTTTTTCTGTTCTGCATTTTATTAATACTTCCGATTTTAATATCATTCGTACTCTTACTTTTTTCTCAAAATAGATCATTATTACATTATTCGTTTTGAGTATTGCCGCGCATATATTTTGTATATCCCAAAACATACTCATCGAAGAATTTATTTCCGTCGCAAAAAATAATCAAGTCTGTTTTAAGAATCAAAAGACTGTTTAATTATAAAATATAGCAATAATGATAACAACATGATAATTAAAAGTATTAAGTACATAAATTTTTGCACATTGATTTCTTTCATAAAAAAAAAGAAAATATATATACATATAACAAATATATATATATATATATAAACATATATATGTATATATATTTATATACATACACATATATATAAATACAAAATACTTGAAAATATCGTATTTTCAAAAGTAATCAAAAACATACAATAAATTGTACATTTAAAAAAAAAAAGAAAAAAAAATATTTTCTTGAACAAGGAATTCCAATACTGTAATTTCCAATTATAGATAAATAATTCTAAGGGTCTAACACATTGACAACATGTTCAACAAATAATAATACAAATTTTAAATAAATGCGTAAAAAACTTTTCTTTATGACTAGAAACAACTTTTTTTTCAAATCACCGAGTGTATAAATAACGCAAATCAAATTTGAAGTCGTGAAACAACCTTCAAATAATACTACGGTGTACAGGAGGATGTCTATCGTTCAAAAAAGAGACCGTATATTATCCCCTCAATTGAGAGGAAATATCTCTTATAGCTATGTGTATATTAGTAACAACTAGAGCGATCGAATACACACGAGTTATCCTCTTTTTTTGTTGTTGTGGCGCGCATAAAAATTACATAATAATTTACAATATATACAACACATAATCAAACGCGCTAAAAGATATTGATTCTTCTTATACGATCGAAAATAGCGCGCACGTGCGACGCGAAAAACAAAAATAATACGTGTTATCTTTTTGAATACAAATCATCTTCGAGACAATTAGACGCGAAACGTATGTATGTTTCAAATTTGGAATTAATTGCGGTAATAATAATATAATCGTAGTAGGAGGATAGTAATAGTAAATAGTAGTAGTAATAGAGTGATAGTTAATAGTATCCATAGTGGTAATAATAGCAGTTGGTAGTTTATCGCAGTAGCAGTAATAGAGTCGTAACAACGCATTCATAATACAAATATGCTAAAATCGCAGTAGGATCAAGTTAAAACTTATTATCGCAGACGAAAGATATTTTTTTCTTTCCAGTGAGCTTTCTGTACCTACTCATCGAGTTTCTGTTTTTTTTTTGTTTTTTTGTTTTTTGTTTTTTGTGTTTTTGTTTTGTTTTGTTTTGGTTAGTTTTGGAAAAATGGCAAGAGTATCGTATTTCATCACAAAGAGATACTTTTTAAGGACACACGTGTGTGTCGTTTTTAATACACGATAAATTGTTATTAGACCAAAAAATACTATGCGGGATTTAGCTTGCAAGTTTCTTTCTTATTAGCGGAAAATGTGTGCTTGTTCAATCGATTGTTCTTTTTCTTTTCGTTAATTTTTTTATTTCCTTTTTTTTCAGTTGTCTCCGTGCTGCGGATGTTACATGAAGTATATGTTTGCACACTATTTGAATTCGTTAATACAATCGCAATTAATAACAGTGGCTGTTTGTTTTTTTTTTTTTTTTTTTTACGGAATTGTATTGTGATACTAGCTAGATTAACCGGTGTGTTAATGCCCAGCGAAGTCCGGCCTGTCAAATGATGCTTACTATTATGTGACATTCTGTAACACATCACTTTGATATACACAGTATATGGATTTTCTCAGGCGAAAGATCGAGCGGATACAAAGACAATCGAATATCTTGAAAGAAAATTGGTTAAACTTTTAGAAATATAATGTCAATGTTGTATAATAGATCTTATCGTTAAAAAAAACGCGAGAAAAACAAGCTAAATAAACGATACCAAGAATACTCTCTCTCTCTCTCTCTCTCTCTCTCTCTCTCTCTCTCTCTCTCTCTCTCTCTCTCTCTCTCTCTCTTTCATTCATTCTTTCTCTCTCTTTCTTTCTGTGCTACAAAATATTGCTGAACCTGGATGATTGAATCTCTAACTTTTCAAGAATTATACACAATAATATTTATACAATAAAGATACATAGAATCATTATTATTCCGGTAGAAAGTGAAATAAAATCTAGTGAATGATCCGAGGCCTGAGAATTGATGAATGTGTGTGTAACACTGGCTTGGCAAAGGTATAACAATATTATAATATGATATGCAACATTTATAATCTAATCTTATTTCGGTACTAATTGTCAGTTGTGTGCTGGGCATCCATTATCGTTATCGTAAGAACGAAAAGATTCTTTGAATGTACATCTCTCTGTTAATTACATATTTAACTTGTAAAAAAACATTGCAATCACTTACCAATGTAATAACAGATAATAAAAACCGTTTGTATAATATTCGGCAATCTGTGTTTCTTTTTTTTTTCCGGTGGTTGCAGTCGTTGCAACCGCCGCTATTTCCCGGTACTATTGTAAATTGTTGTATGTAAATATATTATTAATAATATATAGCTGCATCTGTTTAGTAAATTTGATTGTATGTGAGGTAAGGAGCCTGTCATTATGAACGGGTACGACTTATGAAGTCACGATTCTAGGGAACTTATCTTTTTAACGCGTTTCCTAGAATCGCTGTTTGTATAAATCGTACTTTTATGGAACTATTGTCATCTGTAAAATATAATATAAAAGATCCTGAGTTGTACTGTGTGGTACTATGGCTATGGAATTGTGTGGCAGATATCTGTGCTGGTTTGCTTTAATGAAGAAACTAAAATTACATTCTATTTACGAATTAGTGTATAATAATAAAATATAAAAACAAAACCCTAAAATTATGATAAAAATAAAGTTACGACGGAAATACTGATACTTATTGGAATTATCGTCTCAACGATACAGAGAGTTAAAGATAATATATACATTCTTATTAAATACACGTTGCCAAAAATACCAAAAATCTAAAAAATATAAATCTTAATAAATAATGCATTATATATGAAAAAAAGTTTCTTGTAAATGATACACTATAGCATTTTTCTTAGCGAAAGGTCAATGCTATATGCACGAACTTAATATAAAACGTTATCGTGTTTGTATTATATACAAACTTTCATGTTATATCAGAGTGTGTTAACAAAACACAAAAACCGACCAATATATTTAAAAAAAATCGATATACTTCAAATAAAAGAAGAATTTCTTCTTTTTTTCAAAGAACATTAGTACAAACATTACTATAAAACACTGAAACTAATTATAAATTAATACATATTTAACAAAACATACATATTTAAATATGTAAGTTAATCGTTTGAAACTGGATATTCAAAAAAATCTTTGATATCTTTAAAAAAGATAAATAAATAAAAATAAACATATGATTCATATATCCATATACTAATATCAATCTTAAACGCGGAAAAAATAAGATTCACCTACGAACGCATGTAAAGAAAACCAGCAGAGATATTGCTCTCTTATTATATATTGTTAAATTCAATCTGCTGCATTATTGCGATCACGGTTTGTTGATAACTGTTAATAATAAATATTATTATTCTGTTGAGCTGTCAATTGGCTGTATATTGCAATGTATGCATGTGAAAAATATATCATGTATGAGCTATGTCATTGCACATTGCAGTTTGCAATAATAAAGTAAATATAATCTCCTCTGTAAGAATATAATATTGTTGTAAATATCTGTAGTCTGTATAACACTGTATAGCATTAAATAAAACAACAAGTATCCGGCTGCAGAATTATCAGTACGAGGTGGGATGGCTGCTCCACCTTCGGCTTTTTTTTCTTTTTTCTTTTTCTTTTTACTCGTTTCTCTCCCTTCGTCAGCGTTCATCGTTTACGATGAATAGGCACGGGACTTTTATATGTTAAACTAGTCTCCCAAACCTATATACACTGTCCTGATCCTTCGTATGAACGAGAATTCTTTCATGCGAAGGATCCGGTATAGGCGTCTTTTTATTTACGGACGAAAACAATGAAGTGCGCGACCGTCAATCGTGTTTCTTGTCTTCCTCACTTCCGCTCATGTTTTGTATGTGACAAGAATTGCATATATGTATGCGTTTCAATCTATTTAAAATTATAAGGTACGGCCAGGTCCGTGCGCGCGCGGAAGCGCACAGAGAGCCCTCCCCGATTATTAAATACGGAATCAGCCTTGTGTGTCGTAACGTTATCTCTACCTACTTGTCCGTTCTCAACTATAATATGAAGATACGTTTCCTATTGAATCACAAGTTCACTAAACAATTAAAAGATATATATAAACTCGAGAGATTTCGTTACTATATCACAAAACGACATATATATATCGGGCGATTAGATTAAAAAATAAATAAATCCTGTATATTAGTGATGTGTGGCGTCGAATTGCAACATCCCGCTAGCAAAATGCTTTGAATCACCGATCTGCGCTACTTCTACCGAATAAGCATTATCGCCAGCTTGCGTCTGATACGATCTGAGCTTTGGTTCTGCGGCGTTCCCGTTACCACCGCTACCGCCACCGCCACCGCCGCCGCAGCCTCCGCCTCCGCCAGCCCCGCCGTTCTCTTCGGCGGCAGTATTATTACCACCCCAAGGAGTCGGCGGAGCAGTGGCCGCTAAAAGCACCTTATTATCCACCTGAGTCTGAGTTTGTATCTGAGCTTGTGTTTGTGCCTGAGCTTGTGTCTGTGTCTGAGTCTGAGCTCCTGTCTGAACCTGCGTCTGTCCCTGGACCTTAACTTGATGTTGGTAGATCTCCTCCTGACGTTGCCTGTCTGCCACTGTGAGTTCGTGGAAACTGACCAGGTGACGCTTCAGGTACAGCTTGGTCTTGAATGGCTTGTTACATAGAGGGCAAGTGACACTCTGAGGGTTGTGGATCAGGCGCATGTGCTGCCGCAGGTTGGACAAGTTACTGTACATGCGGTTGCACACAGGACAAGGGCGTGGGTCCAGCGAGTGCAGTTTACGCAGGTCAGCTGCAACACACACACAACTTGCTCTAACCGGTAGCAGCCCACAGCAATTTGCACGTTACCACAGCAATAGCACCACGCCTTTGTCACACCACGTATTATAAAAAAATCAAGAATGAGAGATACCACCCACCACAGGACAGCAACAACCAGCAAACAACCCTAATTAGCGCTACCCAAATTTTTTTTTTATTTGCTGCCTGCACGGTACAAGTACAAAAGGGTTCATCCCGCAAGAGAGTATCACTTGCAAGGGAATGCAATGAATCAAGTATGTTTTTTTTTGGCAGACAAAACAACGGTAATGCAGTAAGAAAAAACATATAGTTTGAAAACAATGGTAAGCATGAAGTCGATGAATAATGAGAACCAGAAATTAGTGATCATGTTTATTGCACACATTTCTCGCTTTCTTTCTTTCTACTGAACAAATATTTCTCAGTGAAAGATATTAGAAGGTGTAGACACAAATTCGTGATATGTGCTATTTTTAATAGTTTTGAATTATTTAACAAACAAACATAAGATCGGTTTTTTATAATAGAAAATAGCAAACCAATTGGTTTACAAATTCAGAAGTAATACATAATTATATATAAAAATATTATACTATTCAATCTCTGACATAATTTTGCATATTTGTTGTTTATTCAACAATAATTATTAAATTTTATATTTAAATATTAATTATTGTATATTAAATATGTATAGTTTTTAATAATTATAATATAGCGAATGAAATAGTGTATTCAAAGCAATATGTACAAGCCACACAATTCAAAAACATCTCTGGTACTTGTGTGGAAATATAGCGTTTATAATTAGTAAACGAGAAAGCATCTAATTATAAAATAATCTTCGTTGACACTATCGTCTATAGGTTAACTGTTTTAAAAAGCGATTATTCTGTATGTATTAAATATTTCATTAAGGTGACCTAAAGAGTAATGTATGTGTGTTTATGTACGTACGTACGTGTTTGTGTGAGTTTAAAATATGCATTAATATAAACGTGAAGCACAGGAAAACAAAATATTAAAAGCATATTAGGAAAGATAGGGTTGTTCTTTCAAATATATATATGTACACGCAGAACTTAGTTGTTAATGAATTTGACAATATCCGGGCTATTATTCGGTAACGTTCATACAACACAGCTGCTTAACTGCAAACTGCACTCTGTGGACTTCAGGCCTATTGTAGCCTCCGAGTGTCAAATGTCTCCTACCGCCTACCAAGACCTACCGAGCTACACACGAGCTTACCATTTCAAACCATCAAAGATTCCTTTCTGCTTCCTTCTCTCTACTCACATTTGATATTTTGTGATGTAATGGCTAGGTTGTTGCTGTTTGTAATGGTGCTCGCACTACCAACAAATAATAAATTCTGTGACTCACCTTGCTGCTCCTGATTTAACTCTGTGCTCCCGTGCGATGGTCCTGGCATTCCTCCTTCGACATTCTGGTTTCCTAAAATAAAAGTTGGAAGGAATTATGGCAATATAATATTTTGTACCAGCAAGTAAAACTAGTACTCAAGAAAAAACGATAAACTGCAACTCTCTGTATAAAATTAATTACCTTGATACGATGATGGATAAGACGGCAATACTTCCATACCGCTGCTATCCAAGCTGAGGAATCCACTAGGTATCGTGTTGGCTTCCTGTTTAGGTGAGCAATCGTCATCACTGCCATATTCAGGTAGTTCTATTTTTGGCTGAAAATAAGAATTTCAGAATATATGTCGTTAAAAATATACTATAAAAACAGACACAACGCATTTAGCAGACCGTATAATATACCTCAATAACATCGAGATCTTTGTAACAATCGAGTTGAACTTGGGGTTCGATAAGCGGGCGTGAACGAGGTGCAATGGTAGGCGGCACAGCGGATGCTGGACTAGAAATTGGAGGTGAATCACTTTTTTTACACAGCCTTTTTAATGGTGGAGGGCTCGAAGGTGGCGGAGTTCTACTGCGTTCGTCGTCAAAGCTCGGCGAGATCAGACCACGGCCGTTCGATGCGTGGATGTTATTCGTCTTCAAATGCTAAACAAATCGTCAAACATTGTACACATTGTAATTTTCTTACAAAAATACAGTGCTATGTCGAACCAACCTTTTCGTTGTTGTGCTGATTGTTTTGGGAGTCGGTGAGGCCACGTATTTGAAGAGATTCAGCAGTACGCAGAAATGTAGGTAGCTCAGCTTGCGAGATATTTACCTCTCCAGCGTACATAAATTCCAATAACGATTGTAGATGTTCAAACTCAACATCCCGCATAAAGATTATTGGATGTTTGCAAGGATTTGTCTGTAAAATAAATTTCACGGTATTAACATATTACTTTACTTTGTTTGACTTTACATTATTAGATAAAAAAAATTCTTTGATAAAAAAAGCAAATCTTGCAAAAATTCTACATTAACAAGAATTATGGCATTATTTCCTTTAGTTTTATGTAATGTTATGTAACTCTTTAACTCTTAAATTAAGTAATGTTTTACATTATTTCTATATCAGAAATTATATAAAACTTTATAAAAAAAAAAAAGATATCATTATTATGTTAACAATACAAAATGATTCTATAGATTTAATTTTTATTATCTCTGCTGTATGTATGTATATACATAGTCAAGTAAGACAAATGGATAGTTTAAAACTTTGTAATTGTTTTCTCAGTTACAAATGATTCGTATCTAACATCAGTGTGTCATTTATAGATAATTAGTACTCGCAGAGAGATATTGGTATCTTTACTGAAAAGGCAACATAAGAAAAACACAAAAGATAACGCGATAGATTACTGTTGTACAATTTCTCTAAAACAAGCGATTGATCGGGCAAACGTACGTGATGTGGCGGCCCGTTCATTTATTGACTTTACCCCCCTCGCCGGCACGTTAATTGCCGGGAAGCAATTACAAATTTTGTTCGGCGCGGCCGCGACACAGCGTGGGGAAGGAGGGAGCGTCTCTTCTTCCCCCCTCCCCCGTGAGAAAGGTAAGCGAAAAAAATTGTACAGTGCACATCGTGACGTAACAGTGCGCACGAGTGTGTCGCCTAGTCTTTTGAAATGAGCAGGAGGCTCTCTTTGTAGTAAAAAAAAAACGATAAAAACGTACAAAAAAGAGAAATACCTTCCGTCACATAAATAAGCATTGTATAATTTTGAAATTATTCATCGCGAGATGAGACCCCGACAAAATATGATGTATGTATGGGCGCGTGCACGCACACATGTATCATGCATATTATAGATATACGCGGATAGGAGCAGAGAGAGAGAGAGAGAGAGAGAGAGAGAGAAAGAGGAGAGCCAACTGGGGAAGAGGCAGGCAAGCAGACGAGACAGTGAGGGACGAGAAGAGGGGCGGGAGGGCGGCTGCTGCCGTGGGACGGCAAGAGGGAAGAAGGATGAAGGGGAATCGCACACGAGGAGGGGGCGGTGGGGGAGAGAGGGACCATATATGTCTAAGGTGGGGAGCGGGAAGAAAATGGTTTTCTAACCTTGAACAACTCCTTGAAGTAAGGGCTGCACGCAGAAAGGACGACCTTGTGCGCCTGTAACCGTCTGCCATCGCACGCGAAGGTAACGTCGACGAAGTCCTCGTCATCCCGAAGCGCCTCGAACTGGCTTGTGATGTTCGCCTGAAAGTTATTCCACCGCAAGCAAAACTGCTGCTGGCTATCCGTCATTCTCTTCAACACACTCGACTCCCCTTCAACAACACCTATGATCACACATGTGGGGGCTAACTTAAAGTACCATACGCCCGTGAGAAAAACTTAACTCTCTCATTACTGTAAAAATGTAAAATGTAAAAAGTGAATCGATGACTGAAGAGGAAACGTACGATATAAATAATGACAATCGATATCCAGGTTGCCAGCCGTCGGACGGAAAAATCCTCTAGACGACGAATGGCGGCGGTCGCGCCGTGTCAAAACGGACTGATTCGGTACTTGTCCGCGATATCGTTTTGTGTCTACATATATATTTCTGATAAACGCATTTCGCAAAACCATTGATATTCTCATGGAATTGCGGAAACTTTTATAGTTGTGAATTTGCCAAATTTTATTTACTCTAATTGTAAGTTGTGCTTTAATTTGTTGAAAACACAAAATTAACTATATAAAAATAGTTTTTAATGTATCACATTTGTTCACAATTACAAGTCAGAAAAATTGTAATTCTAATAAATTTTGGACGTGCCTGATCGAACTTTCTATGTTTATTAAATCCGATTGTAAAAATATTAATGTATTTTTATATATGTGTTGCGTATAAAAAATTACATAATTTATTAAAAATTATTTTACATTATCTAATATATCGACGTCAAATGTGCTCTTTTTAAATTCAGGGATGGCAAAATATAATATATTTCGAACGTATAGTTCCTAGACATTTCTAACCAGTCCGTATAACTTCGAACGGCGCATGATCGGTTGATACGCGCGCTCTCGCGCCGGCTATTGAAACTGACTGCGAACGAAACGAAGTATCGAATTTTCGGAAATAATAAGTTACATGTGTGCAACAATGCTTCGATCCTGCTGCGAGTACACACATGCACATTGCATAATTACGAATGCCCGGTCGTAGTATGAGTTCGACGTAAAATATGGCCGCTTTGTTACGGAAACAAAAAATTCGATATCTCTCGGGAGTCGTATAATAATAATTTTATTACAAGACAATAAGAAATTGATTGGGAATAATAATTTTTTAATTATTGTCTGATATTTTACATTTAATGTTTTTGCTACTGAAAACTTGAGATTTATTTTTTTTAGCGGAAAGGGCGTGTACTTTAATATTTTAAGACAAAAATATTTAGAATATATATTTACGAGTTTAAAAATATAAACTTTTTCTTAGTAAACTCGATAAATAAGAAAATAAACTTATTTATATTGCTTACACAGAATTCTAAAATATATAATGTTATAATAGAAAATGTTCGATATTAATATAAATGATAATAATGTTATATATGTGCAATATATATGCAAGTATATTATATATATATATTTATAATATATATATATATATATATAAAATATGTGCTTATAATATATTTATGTATATGTAACAATTTATTTAGTTTCTCAATTTATTTATTTACTTTTTTTATTCAAATATGATGCGTGAAGTGTCATATGATGAGTATATATGAATGTAACATTCTACGCGTGAAGTATAATAAATATAATATCATCTTAAACTTACAAAATTCAAGATAAGTAACAATAATTTGTTACATAAGTTGGTACAAAAAATTGAATACTTTTGTACATGTTAATATGACTATAAATTAATTTCATTATTATCAATAAGCTATCATGAAAAAGTTTATTTAAAAAGATAAAAGTCAGCTGTTTGCTCGAACAAAAAGCTTTCAGTAGCTGAAAAGCATGTTGCGTTCTCAAAGTTAGTGCCAGTACTGGAAATCTATAATGTATGTCACGTGGATTATATATTTTTACTTACAGTGAATAACAGAACGCAACCACTATGATGTTTATTATCTTTTTAAATACAAGATAGAGAGAGAGAGAGAACTAGAAGTCACTACTTGTTAGGAATACATAGTATAGGAATACATATCTAGACATTTGTGCATCAATGACTGTAAATACAAACCGTAAAAACATAGTTTTAATACAAGTTAATTGGTAATATTTACATATTTATTATTTCAATTATAAACTTGATATTTCTCACACGCCGTTGCGACTTGTCACAGTCGATACAACAGTCGAACGTGTTCGAGTCACGAAGTACGAAATGTATCTAGACGCGCGGCGCGCACTTCTCGAAGGAAAGAGCGACTAACTTCAAACGACGTTGAGTGCACGACTCGGTCGTGCGCGCGTTCCCCGAGTGTGTGTCTAGCACGATTTTACAATCCTATATTTAACGTGCTTTTGACTTGACCTGGTGCTTACAACGCGATCTGGTGTCTTCGTTTCGCACGGCGCGATCCGGTCTCTTGTCGTCAGTGACTCACTTCGCGCTCCCGTCTCGTCCCGTCTTGTCCTACGGGAAAAACGCACGACGCGCGCGAGAGTGTTTTGTGAGTGTGCACGGGAAATGTCAGTGACGTGACGTGCTGCACGCGGCCGAAGAGCATTGCCACACGCGTATCCCCCGGGTGAAGATTTCCAAGCAAGAATGTGCGCCAGACATCGACGCACGGTAAGAACAAGAAACGATCACGGTGCCGTCGACGCGATGTGCCGTCCTTTAACCTAATTCCCGCTCTCCGCCTCTTCGCACTGCTACAGCAAACATGCAATCGATACGTCAAAAAGGAGCACTCGAACGGCCTCGAGACTTCGAGACTCAATCGCGCATCCGCAAGTCTCGTAAGTCCCGACCGCTCTTTACGCGTCGCCGATTATCGCGCGGCGACGTACGTATGCACGGTACGTCAACAGCTGATCCGATCGTCCGGCCGAATCGTTATCGTCGCTTCTCCGCGTACGCGGGAAGGGGACAGGTGCACCTTCCGGGCGGTTGGCGTGCGATCACGCGCACCTTGCACTTTGCACCGGGTATCCTTGCGAGAGATTATTTTAACGTTCTTATAACCTCTAAAAACCGGACTTTTGTCACATACTCCTGAACTCTTCTCTCTTCCTGTCGTGTACTTTGCTCGTTTCTTTGAAGGATTTTGTTGTTATTTGTTCAATGACGATGTGTCATTTCTACATGACATGATCTATGGAACGTGATGTATGGAATAGTCGCGAGAGAGAAGTTTTACTTGCTGCTAGACACATTGTTGATAATTATTTTCTCAGTCTCACAGCGTCTGTTCATACAGATGTATAGAATTCTTTTGTTACGTAAAACTTATATTGAGATGAAAAACACTTGAGGAATAGCGAATTTATAAAACTAGTACGAAATAAAAGTACATGTGATAACTATGAGAATCCGTCAGAGAATCCGCTATTTCTTTGACTAACAATCTTTCCGAAAGTGCCGAATTAAATATAATTTTATAAAAACTGTAGAGCAATCACATAAGAATAGATTTTTTTTTTTTTGTAAAAATTTCAATAGTATTAACTGTGCGTATTTTCTCTGGTTTTAGTACCTGCACAACTTCTTCCATTGGTGATTGTGGTGGTTTCCCATAGTGGAAACCAAAATCTTTGTACTACGTTACGGTGAGTATTTTTTTTTTTTTGTTTTTTTTGTTTTTCAAGAGCACATTTATTATAAAACAATATCACAACAATTAACAATCTTCTTAACTTTCTTCAGATGTTATAGCGGACAAACTTTGTCTAGGACATATTTTGTAATCAAAAATGTGTTTATATACAAAAGCACAAGAGGAAGTAAACACAAAAACATTCTCTTAAGGTCCTTCGTTCCCTAGTGCTTTTCGTTTCTGCATGCTTTCTACGCGAAGATTATTTAATCTAATCTTTATCCGAGCGCTAGAGAGAAAGAGAGAGCGGCGCGTGTCAAACATGCGCGAATCATATGACAAAGTAATATTGATGGAGACCCGTACCTCTTTTTTTCGGTCGCGGCTGCAAAATTTATTCCACAGCTTCGTAAGTGTCGGCGGCTGACCATCCAGCGGAAGCACCATAGAGCACTGAAAAGACTACATAACTATTGTATCATATCAGCCGAGTATTACCTTAATCTTGGTAGGAGTCGAATGGACTTAGCGATGTACAGTCTGTGTAGAAAATCGCTGAGCGATCGGCTCGTTATAACGCGATACGTATTCGCTTCTTCGAGATCACTTCGTAATTAAGTTAGCTCTGCTTATCCGTTCTGTCGCCTCTTGCGACGCATTCGCTAAAATTTATTTAATTATAAAATATTCTAATTTAGAAAAAACAAAATGAAAAAAAATTTACATATAAGAGCTTCGAAAAACTAGTTATTTAGACTTAAAGTACGTCTAAATTTTCTTTTTATATGTTGCATTACGGATTAAAGTAGTAATTGTGATAATGCCGTGTATTGACGAAGAAACACATTATTTGATTGTTGAATATGAAATACACGATAAGTTGTTTTTTGTCTGAAAAGTCGCAGTATTTATACAACAAAGTCAAGTTTCCCCGCACATACATAGTATATGTGTTATCTGCAAAAAGTAATTTACACGTGCGGCATATATATGTATGTATAATAGTCTTTATGTTGCATAATATGCACGCACTCTCTTTTCTCGCTCGCAACAAGACAGTAATCTTCATACGAGAACGATCTCGATAATGAAAGTCACAGCGAAGCGGAAATTTGCGCTCGGATAAGATTCTTCTTTTTCTAACGTTGCTAACTTATGCAAATTGTATCATTGTGTAATGAAGTACCTATACAAAATTGTTCAACCTGTGATTACAGTGTTGCATTTGATGTAAAAAAATTACTAAACATACCGATTAATATGCGACTGGATTAATGATGAATGAGAGAAAAAGCAGAAGAGGAGAGAGAGAGAGAAAGAGAGAGGATGCGTGCGTGCGTGCGTGCGTGCGTGCGTGCGTGCGTGCGTGTGTGTGTGTGTGTGTGTGTGTGTGTGTGTGTGTGTGT
>QVNZ01024076.1:0-12952 GCA_014825645.1 Pseudomyrmex dendroicus | reverse complement strand
GGATAAAAATAGGATAAAAAAGGATAAAAATGTAAAAATGTAAAAAGGCAGAAAGATATAAAGGTGCAATGTATTTAAGGCTAAATTAAATTAATTTTAAGATAAAAGTAAGTAAGCAACAAGCAACAAGTGAAAAGTATGTGATATGGAAGGATGAGTGAGATTAGACTTATTGTAACCAAGTCCCCTTCTTGGCCTTATAGGCTGAAGTGTTTAAATAAATATAATAATACAAAGATGTTTTTCGGGTTTGAACCGCGTTAGTGTTATTTTTATACCGACGTTTCGTGAACATTTCAGCTCACTTCATCAAGGTTTAAAGAGCAACCTGCTACTATCAGGTTGCTGATAGTAGCAGGTTCAATTACCTGATAGTATCAGGTTGCTCTTTAAACCCTGATGAAGTGAGCTGAAATGTTTACGAAACGTCGGTATAAAAATAACACTAACGCGGTTCAAACCCGAAAAATATCTTTGTATGTTAATACAACACACCGCGAAAGCATCAAATATCAAATATAATAATATATATAATCCCGAATTGCAAGAATACATTTTGAAACATTTGTACATTGTAATAAAATATTAAAAGCAAAACATATCTGTGAAATAAACTTTTTTTTTTTTTTTTGAGCAAATATAAATTGCCAAACTTACACACACGGCTAGTTGTTTCTCTTTGCCGCACTTTTCCCACTGCCGAATATCACACACGCGTCGCCGATTATTCCGTTCAACTGCGCGATGCAAGAATCGAGTCGATTTTTCATGTTTTTACTTACGTGCGTAACATTTTTCCGACGAGGATAACTTGCAAATGCGATATTTTCATCTTTCCGTTCCGTATCATCGCTCGAAATTTTTTTTGTCTCCACGTTGTTAGAAATGTTTTTGTTAATTGTTTCTGTATCCGATTTGTTCTCTTCGTTTTGCAGGTTAATATCGAAATTCCTGCCAGTCGAAATTTTATTGTTCTTTGCTTTTCGCGACGAACTGTCTCTCCCCGCTCTCGATCCGACGAAACAGCTCAGAAAAAATCGGCGAGCCCGGCTTCGTCCCATCGAAGTGTCGTATTGCACGCCTCTGGAAATCCTCTTTCTCTTGATTTTTGAACTAACATTATCATTAACGATTGCGTCCTCGTTAATTTTTTTCGACTTTTTGTTCAAAGTGGCGGCGCGTAAAGTTTTCAAATCTCTCACGTCCTTCGATCCCCGCTCGGTTTCTTTTCCGGATTTTCCAGCGCACGAAATGGACCTTCGATGCGTTTCCGACGGCTCGGATACGCGCGATCTATTCGGCCGTTCATCATCTTCGATTGATTTATCGCCGCGCAGATAATCCTCTTTAAATACGGCCGACTCGTTCGGCGCTTTTACTTCCCGCGCACGTTCCGCGAATGATGAACGAGCGGATAAATCAGTGCTGCCTGGTGGCACAGATTCGTCCCCTTGAAAATTTCTTTCGCATCGCGCACCGGTTCGTCTCTCGCCGTTTTTCGTCGGGTCATTTAATTCCGATAGTGTCGGCCTGATGGAATCGTCGAGACGTTTTTAAAAAAATTTATAAATTTCTGATTGAAAAAAAAAACGATTTCATTTTCTTGCGAAAGTTTTAATTCCTCCCACCTTGATGAGTTGCACAAGAAAGTCTTATCTTTGTTCTTTTTAAACGCGACGATCTCATCTCGCAGTCGCAAGATTCTGCAATTCAGTCCGGCCACAGCGGCGACGAGATTATCGATAACAATTTCCGCGTCTCCGGACCGGATATCCATTTTCGTTTGCGCGTGTCCATCATCTGTTTTCTCAATCAAACGATGAACGAACGTCGCGTCGCATTCGGTTCGATTTAACGCGAACGATCTTCACACTGAAGATTATTCGGTCAATTTCGGAGCGAGAACAGTTGTCAAAATTATCCGCAAAAATTAACACATTCAAGATGTAACCGTCGACGTATGGCGACGTATCCGACATGGCCGACGACAATATCGACGATATCCTGGTGCGCCTCGACGAGATCGAGAAGCTGCAGACGGAACTACGGCATCTGGTGCCGCGAGTCACTTCTTCCTCGTCCAGGCACCACCGGAATACGTTCCGCGACTCGTCCGCGTCGATCCGCTTCCCGTCCCTCTTCACGTTCCCGATGATTTCGAATCTCGCGTCGTCCCCGAAGACCGAGCGGGTGCAAAAGTCAACCGCGCAGATCAATCTCAACAAATGGTCGACGAGCGGCAATCGAACCTCGACGACGAAAGCCGCGGGAAGATCTTTCAAAAGCGCATTAGCCACGAGAGGAACAAGTGTTTCCAGAGAGTCCTTGAGAGGCAACAACGTCGCGAAGTTGCACGGGCTATCGAGAAACTCGGCGATTTCAACTTCCGCGGCGAGTTCGAAGGCACCGACGAAAAATGATTATGCAAATCGAGCGGATAGAAATGCGCAGAAGGCAATTAATAAAAAGAAGAACCCGAAGAGCGAAACGGCGAAGATCACGGTCAGAAATAAGACGCAGCGCGCAACAACATCGAAGATGCAGCTGTGTGGAAACGAAAATTCGAACGCGAGTAAGTTTAAAATTTCTCTCGATTCGACATTGCCGAATTTCTTAGCTTCTTGCGATTCCCGCATTCACAGTATGCTGCTCTGTTCAGACATTGGCCAGTCGAGTTCGCGCAACAAAAACAACAGCGAATCCAGCAGACGCGCGGTCGTGTCTAAGAGGTAGCATCTGTCGTCCCGACAACAGAAACTCGACAGCTCGAGAGAAACTCGAAACTCGAACGTTCGTCGAGCGCATTATGGACAAGCTAAACTACTGCTTTGTGGACGACAAGAGGGTGACCGTTCCGTGTCATCATCCGGGAAGCTGGACGCCCAGAAGGGTACAAGTGTCACTGTCGCCGATAATCGGAGCGACGAAGAAGTATCCGCGAATGCGCGTGTCCTCGGCGAAGATTTCCGTCAATTAACGCGGCGTGTTTTCAACTTGTACATATTGTAGAATTAAAAGAAATTTCAGCAACATATTTTGTTACTTTTTTGTTTACTTTAATTATCGCACTAGAAGTAATAATAATGTATAGTCATTTATTACTCATGTGGTCAAAATAATATGTACTTTTTATTTTGAGTATTAAAATTATTGTTGAACAGTGCTTTTATTATTCAAGATAAGTATTTAATAAAAGAAATATAAAAGAAGAAACTGTTCAACAGTTTTTTTATTTATTTTAATGCTCGAAATAAATATTATTTTGGCCACAGCGATGATAAATTTCTGTAAGGGAAGAAGAATTTGGAGATCCGGTTGTTCTCGGTCAAGGACTGTACTTTCACCGAAGAAACCGGTCGTGAAAAATGTCCCAGAATGGAAGGAACGAATAAGAAAAAGCAGTAGGACGATTATGTGAATGTTAAAGCGCAGCAGGAACAAGCAGAAATTATCCGGGCGACATACCTCCGGATCTTGATATTGACACAAGAGAGAGAAAGATCGCACGACGACAGTCTATCCTTCTCGCTCTTATGGCATTAGGGCTATCGCGCGGTGACGCATCACGAGCACAGACAGCACAAGACTGACTTGGCCAATGAGCATCGGACGCACTTTTAAGGACTTTGAAGGTTAGGAAATTTGTCATCTCGACAGAATATATTTGAGTATTGGAGTCCGGAAAAATTGAATAAATTATCAGCAAATTGTTTTTCCAATAGCAGAAACATGGAGAATGTAATTAAGCAAAAAGTGATAGAAGTTGCCGCTCACGTGGAGCAACAGTTGGACGCGGAGTTGGAGAAATTGGATAAGTTGGACATCCTCGATTATGAAAAGATACGTGCGCATCGTTTGAACGAGCTCAAACGGATGCATAAACAAAAGCAGGATTGGCTCGCTTCGGTAAACACTCCAGCGTATTAAAAAAAAAACCCTCAGAATATTTAAAAGCTACAATACTTCAAACATAATAAAAAAAAATATACATCTATATGCACACACGTGCATATAGATGTAGTAAGAATTGACAATTGTATAATTTTGCAATGATCACAGGGTCATGGAGAATATTCGGAACTGTACGATGAGAAGGAATTCTTCGAGGTATCCAAGAAGTCGGAAAACATAATCTGTTTATTCTACAAAAATGATTCTTTTCGATGTAACATAGTGGATCATCATTTCAAGTCACTTGCGAAAAGGCACATTGAGGCGAGATTCTGCAAGTTAAATGTTGAGAGATGTCCTTTCTTAGCTGGTAACACACAAGATCTGTTTGATACGTGCGAATTACATTTATCAATTTATATGTTAACACGCGTATTTAAACATTACAGAACGGTTGCGAATTAGAGTTATACCTACAATCGCTCTGATTGTGAACGGCAAAACCAAGGATTATATTGTGGGGTTTACTGAATTGGGAAATCGCGACGACTTTTCCACGTCAACGTTACAGAATCGCTTAGCGCAGTCTGGTGTGATCAATTATGATTATCATTCAGAATCTATTCAACAGTCATTTATGTTGAGACCGGGAATACCTAAGATTACCAAAGGGCGTGATTCAGATGATTCTGATGACGATTGGTAAATGAAAAACATTAATTTACATTAGTAAAAGTTTTATATATTAAATTTATATTAATGCATCAATGTTTATTCACAAGTTTTTTTATATAATCACAGTTTTTCAACCTTGTTTTTTATTTTATTAACCCGAACATGTTTTAATTTTATACAACTAAATTTAAACACACTTATTATATAATAAACTACAATAATTTATTATATAATAAACTATTTTATAATAGACACTAATATTTTGTATTTCAACGCAAAATTAAAATTTTTTTCTTATCTCGCATCACCATTTTATCGTAAGCGCTGTATTCAGTTTTTGTATTTCGTGATACTGCGTGCTGAAATACGCGCCAACTTTATCCGTGTGTTCTCCTTCCAACCAAGTTTTGTACAAGTTCGATACCGCTTTATTTTCCTCGGGTTTGCTCAACGGAAGCTCGCGATACACGTTTTCCAATGTCGTGGCAAGTTCCCGGGGCTGTATGTTTCCTTCGGGTCTCACCTGCGCTCCGCCATTTAAACAACCTGATAACAACGATCAGACGTTGAAACATTAGTTTTACACACGCGTATCTCATATATAAATACGCAATATTATTTCAATCATACAAAGATGTTTTTCGGGTTTGAACCGCGTTAATGTCATTTTAACAGATATAAAAATGACACTACCGCGGTTCAACCCAAAAAACATTTTTGTATGTTAATACAACACACCGCGAAAGCATCAAATATCAGATTATTTCAATCAATTACCACAGGGACACGCCATAATTTCCACGTAGTCGTAAACGCATTTGTTTCTCTTCATCTTCTGCACTATATTCTGTATATTTTTAAACCCATTAATAACGGCGAACTTTAACAACACTTCATCGTTTCTTTTCAATTCCGCCTCCTGAAAGTCAGGATTCCTGAGAGGCTTGAAGTTCACGGTAACATTTTCCTCGAACAGATTCCTCGCTGCGTAACGGAAAATAAAGTCCGCGTAACCGCCCGATCCTGAGCCACTGTGACCCCACAATCCGTTTTTCATTTTCTCGTTGTAAGAACCAAACGGCTGTTTGATCTCACCCTCAATTACTTCGTTCAACACTAGTCTGTCTTCGTTGAACATCTGTTCCAATTCGACTGAAAGAGAAATAGTTTTTGTTATTATAATTTTGTATGTATTCGAGTGTGGAAAACACAAATGTGTACACACTCGACGTTATGACACAGTCTACGTCTCTGCTCTGTTTCTCTTGATTGTAAAAATCTTCTCTGGAAGCTTCCAGCTTCTTGTCGTAGCAAGGCATTACGGTTACGTGATATATCTGTTCCGGTGACAGGCCCATTGTCTCGGCTAAGTGATACTTCACTAAGGATCCCATTATTTGTTGAGGTGACTTGGTGATGCTTATATGCGGCAGTATGAAACTTCCATGCGTTTTCTCGGCGTAACACACCCAACCTTAAAATTCACAAGTTTTTAGAGACTGCGCTTTTGTTTTCATCGAAATGTCAACACTGCTATGCGTATTACCTGGGCATGAAGAAGACAGCATTGGCAATTGATTCTTTGCTCCTTCTTTACTGGCTTTGTAACGTTCGACAAACTCTTTGGCGGCTTCCAACAAAGCAAAATCATCCGCCACAGTCATGTCCAACACCGCGTCAGCTCCGAGTCGATAGAAGAAGCCTGCCAGTTTGCGAAGAGTTTGTTCTGGTGGAAGCTCGTAGCGATGTGCCAGCGATAGCACAGGTTGAACCGATAAGCTCACTACTATATATTTGGAATCCGTGCTTCCCATATTCTATTAACAAATAATTATTGAAAAAATACATGAAAAATATGTTTTACACGAAGAATATACTATAAATGTACATATGATATCGTTTCTTCACCTGCTGCGCTATCTTTTCCTGAAACACTCGAAGTATCTCTTCTCTACTTTGTTGAGTGATCAACACACTTTCAGCAGATGTGATGCAACCACTGCACGCTAAACAGTCTGCAAGAGTGATTTCAACTTTTTGCAACTTTTCCAGCTGTCCCATCTGGAGTATTGTAAAATAAAACTTGTAGATTTTAATATAAAACGTATTGTACACACATCAAGATAAACATTTATATGTGAAAACTTACCTCATTGAGTACTGAAAGACCGTCATCGTCTGATTGTATTTTTATCTTCGAACCCGTCTTGCTTTTGCTTGACTGTATTTCTATAGGTTTAATGCATTCCTACAACAACGAACAGTAGTAACATTTTTACGACACCCGAAGATCCGGGTTGAAGAAGATGCCATTAGTTTATTCTGTTACGTACCTGCGACGGAGTGATAAAATCATCCAAGTTTACGATCTGCAACGCGTTGCTGAATCGCGACGTCATTGTTTTCAATTAGATTTGACTTTTTGACAATTAAATCTTCTTCAGAATATTCTCGTACACTTTTATTTAGTAGTGTTGAATCATCCAGACTTTTTGCAAGGTGTATTGCTCAATGATGATGATGACTTTTATTTAGATTTCTTGCCTATGTTAACCTCTTCATCGCTTTCTGGACACAAATATACCGAAAGTAAATAAAAATAATGGTAAATGTCGTATAAAAACCGAGAGATCTTTTGATTTGAAAAAATACGGTACGATAAATTATATCTCACACGTGAAATTCATGTGTATACAAATGCAGTTCGGTATTCCACATGTGCGCAATATACACGTTCGCTTTGGACGCTCACGCGCTTTGAGCGTCAGTCTGTCTTCGTTCCGCATTTAAAGAGCAAGGGACGGACTGACTGTTTAAAGCGCCCAAAGCGAACGTATCCACAGTGTTTCTGTCACATCAGTCACATGACTCGCTGACTTGCGCCTGAGACATCGCAACCATTTCACTGTGCGGAACAATAGCATCGACATCCCAAAGGGACACAAATCTTCCTCTTTCTTTCTCTCTCGTGTTTATAAAAAAAAAAAAAAAAATTTCAAAAATGACCGAAGTGAGAAAGGACGACGTTGTGAAAATTCTCCATACCTATCCACTTTGCAGAGTGAGTACGAATGCACTTTGCGTATATAAATTTCGTCGCGTGGTTTTTTGTCGCGCAAAACAGTTGATGCAAACAGTTCACTTGATCAATAGCTAGAGAACGCGCACGCGTGATGTTTACACGCGCTTTGTTTTCGATTCAATTCGCCGATTTATTAACGTAAAAAACATCATCACGCGCGATTGATATGAATATTTTCAAACACGTGCAAATTGTTTTTGATCACAGTAGAGTCGACACTCACATGAGATTATAAATAAAAAAAAAATAAAAAAAAAGCACATATAATATTTATTTGCAGAAGTGCGACATGTCGGATGAGATGAAGCAAGAGGCGATGGAACTGTGCGTGACCGCGGCGGAAAAGTACGCAGACAACTACGAGAGCGTATCTCGAATGATCAAGGAAACAATGGACAAAAAATTCGGCGCATCGTGGCACACCGTGGTTGGGGAGGGCTACGGCTTCGAGATAACTTATCAATTGAAGCATCTTCTGTACATGTACTGCGCCGGCAATTTGGCGATATGCATATGGAAATCCGCGTAACTTCATTGTTTCAATGCGTATTTTTAAAAACAAACTGTGAACATGTGAAACTGCTTGCTTTTTTTTTGTATATGTGTGCAACGCGTGTGCTTAAACATTGTAATTATACAAGTAACAAAATATGATACAAAACCGATATAGAAATATTTCTGATGTCTAGTACAAATGTGTGGGTCCATAGTTTGTGTTTTGTAACATTTTTTATCGCAATAAAATGCAATCAGCAGCGTGAATCGTTTGCACCGCGGTTTTATTTTATAATCCAAAATGTTTGATTCGGCATAGTTCTAGCCCGCCCAAGTAGACGTGCTGCTATCGCGTTCAATATGGCGGTGCCCAGAGAACGACGCAATGACGCATATCTATGTACGTAAATATTACGTGCTTCACACTGTTGTAAACGGCGAGTGTAAGAGGAAGTTTGACGTTGATTTTAAGGTTATCGGGAGCTGTCATAAAGATCTACGTCGCATTTTATTATCCATTTTTTATTTGTAAAAAAAAAAAAAACATTCCGCTGTGCGCTCCCGTTGTGATGACAGGAGCTTTTAGTACTGTGTTATTTATTTTATTTAGCAATAACGAAATGGTAACTAGTTAAAAACTGAAATTGTGAGATCGTACACTTATCAATATGAGAGGATAAGAGAGTTTTTCTTAATAAATAATGTGTAAAACACTTGCTATGCCGCTGTGTGTTCTCGTTAGCGAGAGATAAGGACTCGATTGTTATTTAAATATCAACGAAAGAAACACGAAAATGGCACTCATCAACATCGAAGGAATTGACCCTTGGTAAACTCGCACATTTTGCTTTATTCGAGTTACTTTTTATTATAATCTGATTAATTGTTTTAATGTTGAATTTAAAAACGAAATTTGACATTCGACAATATGTACATACAGGCTCACCGAATATGACGCCTGTGAGAAGTTGTTCCGCGAGATTATGGAACAGCTCACCATGCGCAATGGGGAACCGAAAACGTCGAAAGCTTACGGCAGCTTGTCCGCCAACATAAGATTGCGTATGAAGCAGTACACACGAGAGGTTCAACAGTTGAAGAGTAAAGTGGAAGAGGCTTCTAAATTAAAGACAATGTATCCTTTAATTTCCGCGTGTATTTCGATCCTTATCCTGACTGCCATTTAATCTTGTTGTCTGATAAATTCCTTAAGACACAATCATACAGAACGTTTGAAGAAGCCGAGCGTAGAACAAGACAGGTGGAACAATTGCAAAGTAAGGACATTCAGTTGCAGAAATTGTACGATCCGCGAACAAGCGATTACGCATCATCGCGTGCTAGTTTGTTAAGAAGCTCCTCGGTCTTTGCCGACGGTGGCACAACTTCCTGGGCTGCTGATGATGAGGATGAGAAACCGATAGACGTTCAAGTAACTGTTAGCGACCTCATGAGCTATCAGGACCAAGTGCTGAAAGGTATATTTTGTGTGGCGCTTTAAGAAACAGTTGTAATAACTGTACAACGTAATTCATTTCTGTTGTAGAACAAGACAAAGGCTTGGAAGAGCTTTGTAAGGTCATAGCTCGTCAAAAAGAAATTGGACAGTCTATCAGCAACGAAGTAGATCACCACAATGGTAAGCAAACGAGGATTTCATGAGATTTGAGGTATCTAATGGAATTAAAATCTCTCTTGAATCTGTTTTCTCTTTGCATTGTAGAAATAATCGACGACCTGGCTGATCACATGGACAGGACCGATCAATCTTTAGTCAATAAGACCGAACAAATTCGTAGTATCAGTTTCAAAGACCGCACATGTGGTTACTGGGTGGTGATACTTATACTTTTTGTCGCCATTCTTGTTGTTTCTTTAGTTAATTAATCTCTCTTTAATTAATCGTCGGATCAATATTATTTTAAATCATGTTATACTTAACAGCGAAAGCTGACGCCAAAACAAATGGAAATGTCAACATCTCAACTCTTACAATTAGAATGACACGTCATGTAATTATTCATCTGTCTTTTTTTTATTGTTGAATATTTAGGAAACTAACAATCGGTGATATAGCACGTGTATGATACTGAAGTATATAAAAATATTGTAATCAACCGATGTAACAGGGAGAAGTTCGACCATATGTATCTTGTAAATATGTGTCTTTCTATGATACAGTTACGCTAAATTGTATATACTGCTACATTAGAAATATATGATATTGTAGCCACACTGACAACTGTGCGTTTTGTAATCGAATCGAGCGAGAAAGGTTTGTCGGGTAAAAGAGAGGGGAAATAAAAAGAACTGACACAGTCGAAAATTGTAGTATTACATATATATATGTATATATCTTACATTTGTTTCTTTTTCTTTTCATTTCATTTTTTTTTTTTATTTTTTATATCATAAATATCTATCCTGAATCTGTGATACTATGTCGAACCTTCTCGGCGCCTAGGGACACAAAGAAGAGTCCTCGCTATTGTTTCTCTCCGCGCTCTCGTTTTTTTCAAAGAAAATATATCAAAGAATTATATAGATCAATTTGTAATATATATATATATATATAATATAGCTTTCCCTTCCAGCGGATATATGTACCGTAAAATTTTTTTTTCTTTTTGTTTTTACACAACACCGTTTCCCGAGAGAATCTCCTCTCCGTCTCTCTCCCTCTCTTTCTCTCGTAAAACTGGATTTGTTACATTTAGTAGTTTCTAGTCGCCGAGCTCTCTTTCTCTTTTTTTTTTCACGTAACATACAATTGAGATCTCATCATAACGCACCGCGTCTGAATCTCGATATAGTTGTACTGGAAATTTCCTTACATCGAAATGTTATTCGCATATTTTATTTAATTGAAACATGCACACGTTGCCCATTCGACTTCGACACAAAACTCTGTTTCACGCTGTCCGTCCTCACACACTTTCGTTCTCTCTGTTTACAACGAAATTCGTTATGTATTTTTTTTTGTTTTGCTTGCGCTAGCTAGCCGCTCGCTAGAAACAGCTTCAAACACAGAAACAGCTATACGAACGTACGTCGCACATCAAATATATAGTATATATATCCGGATAATTTTTCTCGTATTTGAAAAATTAAACTCAAGCTGTTCTTTTGCAAGAACAATTCTATCTGGTCTACGTTAACAGCCGATCAGACGTTTTTACGCGACGAGGGATTCGCGCTCATCTCTCATCTCTTCGTTCCCATTTTCCTTAAATATTTTGGTCAAAGCGAAACTGACGTTTCAACTGACGCTCCGTCTCTTTCCGCGAAGAAAGAGAGAGAGAGAGAGAGAGAGAGAGAGTTAGAGAAGGGAATCAGCTGACAATCGTCACACACCGCAAGCGCAAAAAGCACACAAATTTCCCTCCCCAAGAAGCGTCAGTTGAAAACATTCAGAATTCCCTCAACGAGTAACACGTGATTTTTTTTTCTCTTGTTGCTTATACAAGTTATAGTTTGCGTAATAGCGGAATATTTTTTTTTTTTTTTTTTTTTTAATTACATAGTTCCACAGCAAGACGAAAAAAACAAAAAACAAAAAAATGGCGCGCTGACTCCCTCGCGTTGCAAGACCCAGCGATCACCTCCGAAATTCTAATTTGTTTAATTTTTTTGATAGTACATATATATGATACATATATTTTATCACTTCGCGCTCTCTTCACGCCACCTGTGTATGTATGTATGTGTGTGTGTGGCTCGAGTTTTTTTTTTAATCTCCATGGACTCTTAATAACGTGCTCATCAACGAAGACGACGATGACATTTTTTTTTTTTTTTTTTTTTTTTAGCTAACATCGAAGAACATCGAACTGGTTTTTTCTTTTATGCGTGTTCAAAGTCCTTGCAGTCAGTCTGAATCTAATTGACAATGTGTATACCAAAGGTATATGTATGTGTCTCCTTTTGTTGTGCTGCTTGCTGGAATTTGCTCCTTCCTTTCTCCTCCGGGGAGATTTTTCTCTCTCTCTCTCTCTCCTTTAAATTTATTTTATTTAATTCGCTAAACGAGCGCTAAAGTATATTTTTATTTTTTTTTTTTTTTTTTTTTTGGTTTTTTGTTTAGCGTGGCGTCTCGCTACTCTCATCTTCGTCTACGGATATCTCTCACAACGCAAACTACACATAGTGTTTTAGAATATAATATATGCGTGGGTGTTCCGGGAAAAAGAGATTCCCGCTGATCGATTTTGACTCTTTCGATTCTCGCCTTCCTTTGTTTTTCATGGCATCGTGTCTCGGAAATTTATTTGAAAAAATGTCGGAGAAAACAAAAGCACAGCGAAATGTAACGATAAAAAGAGAAATGTAACGATAAAAGTTTCCGAGCATGTCTATTCAAAGACTTTGCACAGATTTAATTGAAACTAATTGAAGTTTACAAAGTCTCACCGAAAGTGGACCTTCATTTGACAAAAATCAAATCTGTTCAATTCAAAGATCCGATCGTTGAAAAAAAAAAAAAAAAAAAAAAAAAAACGAAACGGAACACCCTACATATCGCTGATATAGATTTATGGTACAACCGTTTATTCCGCAGTTGGACACAGAAAAGCACAAATGTCCTATATATTATATTAGAGAACGCACAAATGCGATTCTTGCACTTACTTCCAAGCAGCGAAATGGACACTCTTGTTGTGTATATCTCAACTCTAAAATATTTATATATGTATATATATATATATATATATAACAATAGTTAACCGCGGGCGTCCGCGAGCGGGACACGCGCGTATAGTCAAATAGTTCGCTACTAGTCGGGATAGTTTTTCTCCCATTTAGTAAATT